>CAIGRS010119377.1:0-12268 GCA_903798395.1 Fraxinus floribunda
CCCGACGTTGCCCTGCCCCGAATGGGGCGATAAAAACTCACCCCGACGGGTTGGTGGGGAGAGGGTGCCCCGCCCCGAAGCGCCCAATGAAGAATAAAAATAATAATTAACTACAATTTAAAAAAAAAAATTAGTTAATTGGAAATTTAAAAAAAATAAAATTAAACGGGACAGGAAATGGGGCAAGCCCGTACCCCGAACCCGCCCCGCCCCCGTCTAAGGTGGGACGGGGTGCGGGGCGGGGCGAGATGTGGGAGTGGCGGGGTGGGGAGGGAAGGGGGTGCCACATTCCGAACCCGCCCTGTTGCCATCTCTAATCAGGGAGAACCGGAGAATGATGTACCATTTATTTTTAATAGACTAGAGAACCTGCCATAATTAAATGTGAAACTGCCCCATTGAAAATCCAGCTACCAATTTTCACATTATTGACTTGTTAAGTCGTCGCTCGTTTGACGTCACTTAACATTTTTTTTTTTAAATTTCTTTTAATTAAAAATAATGGAATATAAATGTTTTTCAATAGAAATCTGACTTGTTAAGTTTCAAATGGATGAAATAGTTTCTTATGGGTCACTGTGTAAACTATTCTAGACCAACTTATTAACACTATTAAGTTGGAAGACTAGTAGTGCAATTTTCATTTTAAAAATAGAAGATTTGTCTCAGTCGTACCCCCTCTAGCCTTCCACTTGTATAAAAGGTCAACAATAGCTTCCATTTTCCTTCACAGCACTAAAGAAGCATACACGTTACTGCATACTTGATTCTCGAAAAAATATGGCTATGCGCATTCGCAGTCTACCATACGTTATACAAATCTTCACTCGAATAATTGCTAGTTTAAGCATTATGTTGCTTATGTCTCTTATCAGCACAGTTCATGGCCGAATTCTAATAATCAATTCCTCTGATGATTTAATCTCAGATGGAATTGATCATGTTGATGATCAATCTGTAGCTCTTACTGCAAATGATGTTCTTGTGTCCGCAAGCACTTGCCAGCACACATATGGCTTCCTACCATGTGCAGAAAATGCTGGAGGATACATTTTCCAAATACTGGTTTATCAGGGTCTATTAGTAATTGGAGAAATGCAGCTGAGCATTGGGAGCAAGGTGTTCTTTAAAATCCTTGAAAAAAAATTTCACACAAGCACATATGTTGGTATCATTTTCCGAATCCTCATGGCGTTACCATCAATGATGATGACGATCAGTAAGTTATAATTGATCTTTTGTTTGACCTTGACGTCTTTTCATTCTTTCCATGCAAATTAACAATTTTTCAGTATTTGGCTCTTTTATTTGATTATGTTGCATAGAAACTCATAATAGACATTTCGGAAAAAAAGGGAATCTTTAGCATAACTTCTAGAATTAAGATATATGTACAGAAATTCATTTGACAGAAGTTTTACCAACACTCACAAAGGTGGACATCATATGGGATCCATGATAATAAAAAAATTGCCAAAAAAAATCGCACCCACCCACCCCCCTGTTGTGAGGTATTGGTGGGGTTCACACAGAACCCCACCCCCCACCCCGGCAGTACCCCAAGCAGCTCTCTAAGGGTCCGTTTGATTGCAAATGTGTAAAGTGGGTGGAAAAAAAATGTTTTACAGAGAATTGATTTGCTTAGAAATTGTTTTACTAGAAATTGTAATTAATCGTGTTTGATTAGTATAATCTTGCATGGAAAATGTTGAAAGTTTGGTGTCCGTTTGTCTTCGTTTTTTTATGAAATTATTAAAGTGGTAATGTTTTCTAAAAAAAAAAACAACACCGAATATCATTCATTTGACTTTGTTTTGCATGAAAATTGTCAATAAAAGTGAAAAAAAAAAAAAAAANTTCCACCTGGAAAATGTTAAAAGTTTGGTATCCGTTTGATTTTGTTTTTATGAAAATTGTCCATTAAAGTGATAGTTTTTTTTTTACTATTGGGTCTAGAATTTGTTCCAATTGCAAAAAAAAAAAATTAAAAATTTAAAAATTTATCATATCGAATATCATTCGTTTGATTTTGCTTTGTATGGAAATTGTTAATAAAAGTGATAAAAAAAAATTTACCATTGCGTCTAGAATTTTTTCCAATTACCAAAAAAAAAATGAAAAATATTTACCAACCAAAACATCAAAAATTTATTTTCCTCAAAAATGTGAAAATTTTGGAAAGTTGAAAAACATTTTCCCCGAAAATTTTGCCTATCAAGCACTACAAAAGTTGGAAAATGAAAATGTGTATTATCAAACAGACCCTAAGTTCTATACTCTTTTTTTTGCTTCAAAATTTGAAATTATTATGTTGGTTCTTATTCTGTCTTGAAAAGGGACAAATAATAATTCGACTAATGAACAAAGTTCTATGGTCAATTTGCGAACTCCTATATGTTGAATATGTAAAAATTAGGTAACCGTAATGTCTATAAGGTGGAAAGAAGGGTGTGTTTGATTGCTTTGTATGGAAAAATAAGTATATTGCTTGAAACTTATTTGCATGTAAATTATTAATTAACTATGTTTGATTTAATTTTCAACCTAAAAAATGTTATACTTGACCATCTTCTATTAATGAATAAATGAGAGAAATGTGGTTAGATGAGAGAGCGTGTGAATTGTCTATAAAATAAAAACCTATCCCTCCCTAAAAAAATATATTTTCCTTGTTTTATGAGGAAAACATTGGTCACCAACTTTTGGAAAATGTTTTTCGTGGCAAAATAACATCAATGAAGCATCCAAAAAATAGGATTTTGAGTGAAAAATACAATTTTCATGAAAAATAAAGTCAATCAAACACACTTTAAGTTCTTGGATTTTTCTTTCATTCTTAATGTGCAAAATTAATCTTATTTAAAGCGATTACCATCTATTCTTTTAGAAATTCACGGTCAACTCCACTGGCTCAATCCGATGGTCGAGATTTTATAAGAAAACGATACCCACAAATAAAATTTCGAAATAGAGCAACATTCAAATACCTCAAGATGCAAACAATTTCTTTTAGCAAAACAAAACGTAATAAACCACCTACAAAAAGCAAGAATCTTTTGACAATAAAGGCAAGATAAGGCAACATAGTCCCAACTAACTTCATCCATTCAAAAGAATGAAGAAAGAGAATACGTGAGAACGGATCGTCCATACAAAAAAGTTACTAGATTATGATGTTTTAGCATGTTGCCTTTTGAAAAGTTGGCTCGCCGTGCTTCCTCCAAAGGAACCTTCTTCTTTTCTAACAGTATATGTGGCCTCTCTTTTATTTGGCTAAAAAATCATATTTTTACTAAATTTTTTTATAAAATTTGATGATATATGTGATTTAAGTGTGGGGAATTTTAAGTGTCAAAGCAAAGATTGATCAGTAAGTTATAATTGATCTTTTGTTTGACCTTGAAGTCTTTTCATTCTTTCCATGCAAATTAACAATTTTTCACTATTTGGCTCTTTGATTTGATTATGTTGCATAGAAACTCATGATAGACTAGTGCAGCCGATTTGAGAACATTTCGGAAATAAAAGGGAATCTTTAGCATAAGTTCTAAACCTATTTTTTTAACAAGATTCGAAACCTCTACAAAACGCTAAAGGAAACAATCATTGTTTGTAGTATCTGGAGTTTTCGGTAGCAAAGAAACAGCTCGGTCTCTGGTGTCACTTGGAGTGGGTATCTTTGCTGGAGTCACTGTCTATACTCTCACGCTGCAGTGGGGTATATGTCTGATTTATGGCGCCAAGTATTTGCAAAAAAAGCCGGAGTCTGAGGATTCAGGATCCACAGAAAAATCCAATATATTAAAAGGTTTGCCTCTTTCACATGAATTAGTTGATCTTTGTTATTAGAATATTTAAGAACTGACAATTAATCTTTCTTGACTGCAGATACCGGTGTTACACTTCATGAGAAAACTCATTGTCTAGCTGGGATTATGCTTCTTTCTTTGATTCCTTACGTTATTGTGCAACTAGATATCTTCACTGCATCCCGCACAGTGCTTTTGATGGCGTGTGTAGTGTCTACCGCATTTCTACTTTCATATTTTATCTATCAGGTAATATGGTTAAAAGCTAACCTGTATCACTCGCGATTTCATGTACAATATTGCTAATTTTCTTTTGTTTTTCAGATTAAGAATCCCTGGATGCAGTTATTAAGTTCAGACTACTTGCAGTATGAGTGTGTTACAAAAATGCTTTTGCAGTATGTGGAAAAGAAGGGAAGACTTGTTGATGATGATGGGAATCTTAAACATGATCGCATCAAAGAGTAACTTTTGAAATATTATGTGTAGATTTGCTAATCATATTCAATGAAGGCTCTCATTATATACTTGTCTTTGCAGGGTATTTGATGAAACAGATAAAGATGGGGACCGAAATATAACAGCAACTGAATTGGGAGAGTTGTTGAAAAAAATCGACCCAGGGTTGTCCCACAATGATATACAATTAGCTGTTATCAAGACAATGGAACATTTTGATCACGACAAGGACAGTAAAATCGACCTACATGAATTCACAAAAGCATGTGAATTATTACATAAAGAGGGTGAATTATTTTCAAGAGAATTTTCTGATGAGGCAAGCTTCCTAATTCATGCAAATTTTGAAACTACTGATACTAATGCAAGTATCTTGTGAAAGTTTTATTTTCTGATGTTGCTTCGATTAATGTATTTAGAGTCCTATCATTGTTTTGTAAATTCTTTTTCTAACATAGGATGAAAAAAAAAAAAAAAAAAAACTATATCCCTAGTTATTTATCATAAACACCATGCTACTGTCAAGTGTAATATTCATCAATAGTAGTTTTTGAAATTAATTATAAATTTATTTCTTATTCGGGTTGATCTGCAGATCTTTCAACAGTTTTACTTGATGGGAAAAGATGGTAAACTGGGAATTCATCCAATAATGTCGAAATTTCTAATGCACGCTCAAAGCAAACTACTAGACAGAGAATCGCTTATCACAGAAGATGGGAAGCCAAGCATTGAGAGAATTAAAAAGTAATTTATTATAATTAACCTGTTTGTCTTCTTGGTTTGACAGAATTCCTCACAATCTTCTTTTCGTTCGGGCAGGCTCTTCGGACGATTTAAAACTGACCGTAACAACATTGACAGTAACGACAAGATATCAAAAAATGAATTAGAGAAAGAAATCGAGAATATCCAATTCGGAAAGTTGCAGCCGAAATCTGAGGATGTGGTACACACGATTCTTTACCATTTCGATATACAACGTGATAATAAAATTGATGAAAACGAATTTGTCCGTGGACTAGAAAAATGGCTTGATAAAGCCATTGAAGTTGCTAAATGCCCTGACAAGACTAAAAGTGTGGAAGAATTTGACAAGGTGAGAAGTAAATTATTTTAACTTTCTACATAAGCTGTTTGTTATGTTTTGTACAATTTACTGAGTAGTGATCCATTTTTCCTTTCTCCTCCCTTAACTTGCAGAGAGTATGGGAAAAGCTCATTCATCAACGCACTTTCTGGAATTTTGTAAAATGTGTATTTAGAATAGTGTTGGGAATTGTTATAATGACCTTCATTGGAGGACCTCTCACGACTAGTATCCTACGGTTATCATATGCCATAGGGGTGCCTTCTTTCTCCATCTCATTTGTGATAGTGCCATTGGCATTGAATACAAGAACCTTAATAGAAGCTATCTTTCCAGTCAGTAAAAAGACTCAGAAAACGGCATCTTTAACTTTCTCCGAGGTCCCTCTCACAAGCTCTCAAACACGCTCACACGTACGCACACATTACAGTAGAGCATTAATAAATTTGTGAAAGACTCCCTGGTGAAACATTTTTCATTTGACTTGCAGATTTATAATAGCGTCGTAATGAACAACATCTCGAATTTGACAATTCTGTTAGCAATTGTGTACGCAAAGGACTTGCCATGGGATTATTCAGCAGAAGTACTAACTATTTTGGTTGTCTGTGCTGTAATAGGGATTTTGGGATTCTCAAGAAACAAATATCCTTTCTGGACATGCTTATTAGCGTTTTTCCTCTATCCATTCTCCTTGGCACTGTACTGTTTTGCTAAACTTGTTCTTCACTGGAATTAGCCCGATCATGTTTCTCGGGTTTTTCACTCTCTTCCGCAAAAATAAACATGTTGTTGTGCTATCTTATTTGGAAAGTAATATAAGAGATGTTATTGCCTACAAGCATCATGTTATGTTCATATCCAGCATTTGAAGACTTCCCTAATAAAATGCCAACATACTAATTTAAAAACAATGCGTTAATTGAAACGTGCTTCTCAAACTCAAATCTCTGTATTCCATAGTTTTCAAAATATAATTTATGCATCAGTGGAAGAACCCAGAGAAAATATACGAGTATAAATCCATACTCCGCCTAAGAATCAATTCGATGCAACTCCTCTTGGGGAATAGTTAACTTCAATTCATGAAAGTAATTCATTCATTTATAGTATTTACCTTTAACTATGTTGCGTTTTTTCTATCGCAAGTGTACGATATCGTAACAAGTAATATAGTAGACATTTGAGTCTGAATTATCATTCACATGAGAACTATACTTTATAACTTAATTAGATTTTTTTAACTCATATTTGATGAAAGTAAACAAAGGATTATGTATTGATGTGAATTTTTTATTTAAACGGTTAAAATTAATTAAAATGCACACAAAAATTGGTTGAGAATTCAAATAGTGGAAGGATATTAGGGATGAACAATTTCACCTATTGATACCATTAAGTCTTAATTCAAGATTTAAGAGTCTAATGTAGTGTTCAATCGAATTCTTTTATGGTATTCAATTTATGCATCTCGAGTTCTTATTGAGCATATCTAACTAATTCAATCACATATCTCTATGTGAATCTACCTTGGTTAAACAAAATATTGGTTCTAAAAACTCATATGATGATCGCAATATTTAATATAAATATCTCTCCACGTTATACTAATATATTGGATTTTACTATATGGTCTAAATCTCAAACTCACATCTCGATTCGTAAAAGACTCGCAAAATCATTAAATTAGTGATTAAGTAATTTAATGCATTAAAATCATAGCATAATCAACACATGTATGATAAAATCACAAGAATTTTGAATAGAATACATAAAGGGTCTTAAGTAGATTACATTGTTCGTCTTAATATAAAATTAACTACTCATAATAAATGAAGAAAAACAAAAGGTTGTTATTGAATATATCACCGAATTTTGAATATAGTGTAGAAAAAAAAAACAATTTGTACCAAGATGTACTTCCTCTTCCAATCAATGCTTCAAAATGATAATTTCTTGATGTTTTTCTCCATTGAATTGCATTCTTCAATCTCTTGTTATATTCTCTCTCTCAATGTATGCTCTCCTCAAATTCCTTAAAACTATTATATTTATACTCTTCCCATGTTTTTGTCCAATGTAGGATTTTTATGGGTTTCAAAACGGACCAAACACCTGTCGTAGATGCACCCAGGCGGTGCCTCGGCACCATGATAAGATGCACTGCACTTCCTTTATCATTTTCATCATAACTTTCTCTCTCGATATCCGATTAAGGTAATTCAAATTGGATTGTAAAGATAACTCAAAGGGCTACGACTTTATTAAATATCTATTTTCCAATTCAAACATTTATTAGGCCAAAAATGGGTCTCAATCTCCGATTGATAATCTGAAACATCTTTGTACAGTTGAAAATTGATTTGTGAAAATATTTTGGTTATATTTCACTCATTTTGACTTCCATTTGCATCCATTTGACCCCTAGAATTCTTGAATCTTCACCGTGAACTTTGACACAACTTTTGAGTATTTACACTTTAGTCCCCACACCTTTTTTCGTCAGTTTTCACTTCTTTCTTTCAAATCTATTTTCATTAATCAAGTTTCACCTAATAACACATTATACAATATATTAGGTTTTAATTCCATTAAAAAAATTATGAAATGTCAATATTTTAGAGTTTGAATAAGTATATAAAATACACTTATCAAACACCCCAAACTTTAACACCCCCCAAACTTAAATATTTGTTTGTACTCAAACAAAACCATACCTAACTTAACAAACACACAAACATGTAAAAGGCTTTGGTTAGATAACCTGCCATTTTGTCTCATGATTAAAATTATTGTATTAAATCTGTAAACAGTTTCAAGGTCGTATTACTAAAATCAATATTCACTTTTCCAATGGAAAACTGATGTAAGTGTGTGTATGAAGAATTAACTAAAGCAATATAAATTCACGAATTGATTTGATTCCTGACCCTCGATGGCCAAATTTTTACTTTCATCACTCATAAAATTCACGCACCTCAAAATTATTCTTTTCTATTTACGCATTTCCCAGTGTGTGATTTGAGGCTGAATCTTTATACCAACTCCTCACCCTCTTTAGTTTAAATGAATCTCACTAATTGCAAGTTGATATTTTAGGATTCTCTAAATTTTAATTACTTCAACTTCTAAGACTCAACTAGGCTATTAATCCCTTGTCAAAGATCTAACTTTTTCAAATAAATATTTGGGACTTAATCAAGGCATGTAATATGTAAATGCATATATTTTTTTATCTTATGTTCAGACTTCTCTACATTAACCTTTCTAAATGACCCTTGTAGCGAGTTTTAGATCGATAACTCTCAAGTCAAATAAATATGGGGCACTAGGTTTTTAGATACCTTTGTAGGCTTAATCACTCAAGTCATAAAGACTACAAAGAGACACTTCACAATAAGATAGCTTTTTTTCTCTCTCTTTTTTTTTTTTTTTGCCATAATTAGTGCAATGTCCCTCATTAAGCACTCATTCTTAGAAATCGACCCCTAACTTAAAGATTTTCACCTAATTTTCATCATACTGGCATTAGCCAATTCATATAAGAATTTACACTTGGAATCCTCATTCATATACATATCCCTACAACAGTAAGTATGTAACATATCCATGGTTCATAAATTAATACATAATTCCAAATATATTTGTCAGCAAGACTACCTAACCTACACAAGTACACAATAAACAATAAAACCTTTTTTTTCACACAAAATAAAATCATATTACACAAACACAAAAATAGACAAAAGCAATTAACAACTGATGATTCACCCCCCCCCCCCCAAAAAAAACTTAAAATACACATTGCCTCCAATGTGAAAATAAATACAAAAGAGGGTTACGACTTCCCTGAATACACCAGTTTGTGTCATTGTCATCATCCTAATGAGATGGATATGGGTTGGCTTTATAACCATATTGTTGCCCACAACCTTGATAACCTACAACCAACACAACGAGAATGTTACGACAACAAAATAAACAATCCTAAACTCAAAACTATGTAATAAGAAAGGAATAGAGTTTGGGTTGCCTCCCAAGAAGCGCTTCTTTAAAATCATTAGCTTGACTTTTTACCATATTTGATTATGGTGGCTCAAATCAAGTTATTCCATCCTTGCACTTTGTACAATTTTCATTTATGCACTCTTTTTTTGCTCTCCATATTTTGATATTTCCATTTTCATCTTTACCAAAAAGTCCATTGAAAATTTGATTTTCTATTTTGACAACTTCGTTGATCAGGTAGCTCTTCTTCATCAATTCTACAGCAATTATTTTTGTTGGGAGGTTTTTCAAATGGGGTATAAATATTAAATATCTCGCACTTGTCTTCCACCCTCAATATTAGCTCAATGTTCTCCATGTCAATCATGGTTTGACCCAATGTAATTGGAATGTATCGATCTTCTGATATGTCCAGCACAATGAAATCCACTAGAAATATTAAATTTCCTACTTCTATGAGAACGTTCTCAACTTTTTCACGTGATTTTGAAATTGTTGTATCAGCTAGTTGTAACGTTATTGATGTTGATTTGATTTCACTCAATCCCAATGTCTTGTAAACAGAATATGAATTTAGATTTATACTAACACCTGTGTCCCACAATGTATTAATAGCACAAGAATTTTCAATTGAAATAGGCAAAATAAAACTCTCTGGATCTTTCAACTTGGGAAACAATTTGTTTTGCACTCTTACACTACTTTCCTCCGTTAATGTCACGATTTCAAACTCTGGAAGCTTTCTTTTCTTTGTCAACATCTCTTTCAAAAAAATTGCGTATCTTGAAATTTGTAATATCGCATCGATCAATGGAATATTGATCTGGAGTTTCTTGAGATCATAAAAAAATTCAAATTTTGTGTCATGTTTGTTCTTCTTGAGTCTTTGAGGAAAAGGAATGTAAGGTGCATAAGCCTTGACTGGAGTTGGTGCTTTGGTAGTGGATGATTCTGTACTTTCTTAATTCTCAATTGAGGCGGATGCAGATTTTTCTTTCATTATAGCTTCATCAACATCTTCCTGGTCATCTTTTTTCTGTTCGTTTCGCAATAATCTTTGGTAATTGTACCACACTTCCTGTAGTTATAGAATGAGTATTTTATTCCATCGAATTCTTTTGAAGTCTTTAGGAGAATGGAAGTGGAGGTAAACATGCTTCAACTTTTACAGGAGCCCTGGTGGATCGTTTTCCACTACTCTTATTGTCATCACCTTCTCTTTAGGATTTGTCATTGTATTGCTTGGTAATGATCATTGTGGACGTTCTGCAAGTTGTTGAGCTATCTGACCAATCTGTGTTTTCATCTTCTTGATAGATGCTTGCTGATTTTGTAAATTAGTATCAATCTGTTGGAGTACTTTGTCCCCAAACTTGGTCTTCTCTCTTGCTAGAAACTATTCTCACATATGTTGAAATTGCAGGAAACGTTTTGAATAAAGTTTACTTGTTCCTCTGAACAAGCAAGTATCACGCAATTTTCTGTAGCATGATTTCTTCCACAATTCTCACATGCTAAACTGGCCATCACTACATGTGCTCCTTTTGTTTGTGCTTTCACCAGTAACTCTACATGTTTTGTCAAAGTTGTTATCTGTGCGTTGGTAGTTGTTATGTTGTCCAATTCATAAACTCCAGCCGATTTCTGTGATACCACTCTTTCGGATGAAAAGATTGAATGTGTCGTGGCGATTAACTTAAACAAATCCATGCATTGTTGTATGGATTTTCCCATGATTGATCTGCTAGCAGAGGAATCCACTTGAGATTTTGATAGTGGTGAAAGTCTGATGTAGAAATATTGCACTTGATTACCTATTGTGATCCCATGATTTGGACACTTCTTGTTAACTCCTTGAATTTATTACATGCCCCATAATAGCTCTCTCAATCTTTTTGTTAGAAAGTTTGAATTTCTAATATGATTTTTGCTACTATTTCCAGTGGGAAAAAATTGTTACAGAATTTTCTAGTTAGTTCCTCTCATGTAGTAATACTTTAATGATCCAATGCAGCATCTCGCAATGTATAGGAAAATAACCTCGACTTGATCGCATCTTCATTAACCCATGGAGCATGAAAATTCTCACAATTTCTGAAGAATCTAGAGATATGTGTGTTCGAATTTTCATGAGGTAGACCATAAAATTGGAGAGTGTTGCTGGTCAAGTTGATCCAATCTACCCTTATCTAAAAGTTGTTCACCCTAAAATCTGGATATACTATATTGGAGTTCGCTGGTGCTACCATAGGCATCAAGAACATTGAAATCGACAAGTCCCTTCATTTATTTCCGCTTTCTCATGTTGCTGATCCAGTGGTGCCGCTTCTCTCTTGGCAACTTGTCCAATTGGTTGTATAGGAATAGAGATATTTTGATCGTCCGCTATTTGATGTTGTTGTTGTTGTTTTTGTTTTTGTTCTTTGGGTCTTCGTCTGAAAATATGTTCTATCTCCAGATCAAACAGTTCGAGATTGTCACTTTGGGTACGGAGCATGCAATAAACACCTTTTATCCGTTAATTAAGAATTATATAAAAATAAATGACAGTTAAAAATAAATTTATAAGACGAAAAGTAAATAGTCCCCGGCAACGGTACCAAAAATTTGTTGGATTTTTTCCATCGCAAATGTACGATATCGTAACAAGTAATATTAATGCGAACTCGAGAGTGGGATCAGCATGAAAATCGTGGAATTAATTTGAAAGCGTCGGGAAATCCCAAATTCAGGCTGTAGACTAATCTCGACTCGCAAATTATTGAACCAAGCAATCAAACAAAAACGAAGTTTGAATGACCTCTTGATTACAAAATCAATGAACCTCGATTTGCTAACGGCACAAATAGTGCATAATCCTTTGATAAGTTCTAAATATTGAACGCCACAAATATTAAAACAA
>CAIGRS010119380.1:0-15766 GCA_903798395.1 Fraxinus floribunda
TTGCAATAAAAGTTCTTAAATTTTGCACTTATTTTCTTAACTTTTTTTTAGTAGCATTCCTTTTTTATTAACTTCAATTAAATTAGTACGTCTCGTCTTTAATGATGATTTTTATCCAAGTATTTTTTAAATGTGAATTAATATGCGGGATTTTTTTTATTTTTGAAATTTGTTAAATTTATTCAAAAATACGAGAAGTAAATAAATATTTTTATACATTCCTAACAAAAACAATGATCAAAGATAAAATATTCAAATTGTTTTAGGGTCGTGTAAGTGCAAGAAAGAGAAAAGGTTTGAGGACGTTTATAGTCTTTAAAACATGGGGTAATTAATAAAAATTGAAGTGTGAATATACTTATTCGAAAAAAAAATAAAAATACTTTGGTATTAGCTCATTGGACAAACGTGTTAATTGGAAATAATTGATAAAAAAAAAAAAGGAAAAAATAATCCCACCAACCGCACCCACCAACCATCCAAAATTTGGAACAAAATTGTTGGCGATTTTTGACCAGCCAAGATCGCGAAGTCTCTTTAGTCCATTTATATCTTTTCATCTTCCTCAAATTACAGATCTTTTTTCTGGGCACCTGTGGGATTCTCAAGAACATTCGATTCGCATCTGATCTGATCATATTTAGCAGTCAAAGGTTTGGGATATTTAAATTTCCGATTTATTTTCTCTGGATGAAATGGACACTTGCATAGTGATTTCTCTATTGGGAAGTTAGATTTTGGTTGGATTTGCCTTTTCCTGTAAATTTGTCTTTGTTGCTTGACGTGGTTTAAGTCTGGGTATAGTTGATTAATATCATATCTTGCTGAATTTGTTTTGTATCATCTTGTGTTAACAATTACAGAAAGAAAATCTAATCAATTTAACTTTTAACTTCGACTTCTTTCGTATCAAATGATTGGATCTTGCAGTGAATGTAGTGATAGATATAAAAGGACTTGTGTTGCAATTTATTGGCAATAAGATTTAGTTTCTTTTTGTATATTAATTGATGCGTAGTATCTAATACATTTCTAATTGTATTATGACATTGAATTTTGCTCATTTGTGTACTTGCAAATTATTGTTTAGTTAGATTTTAATTAAAAATATGATTAGCGTAGTGCACAAAATGGAAAATAAACAGATAGTATACTGATTGCTGAGGATCCAACTCCTTGAATTGGATATAAAAGGGGTGATGTGCAAATAGATCTTTGGTTGAATTTATATTTAGTATTTTTTTGTTTCTTCTCATCCTTCGAATAAGCTCCAAACTCCAACTCGCAAACACAGCTTCGCACAAATCAACAATGAAATTTACTCCAGCTGAAATAAGGAATTTGTGATACTAAATTCAAAGTAAAAGAGAATGGGGGAGGGATTAAATGATGTAAAATAAGAACGAGAAGGAAAGGATTGAATTGAATCACTTCAATTAACAACCAATTTTGAATCGAGTGGTTTCTTCCTTTACACAGGGAGGTAGATATACTCCAATTGAAGTCATGTTTGGACAAATTGTAAATTGAAAAAATGATTTCTAACTATTACAATTTATTAATTCAAAACGACACCGTTTTGAATTCCAAAGTTAGGTAATTCTGTTGCCTTCTTCTTCTTCTTCTTCTTCTTCTTTCTGGTTTTGCTGGTTCTGCTCCTTCTTTCCCCCACTTGCTTCTCACATAACAACCCTCCCCCTCACCTTGATCTTGTCCCCAAGATCCACATGCTAGAAACTGAGTTCTAACCCTCCCAGGTTGCACTGGTAATGAGCTTGACTATGGAATGAGCCATTGTAATTTGTTCAATGTCTGCGCTTCACTAGCCTGGATTGTAAAATGGCTAGAAGATAATGACCTACCTTTATCGATTGTTTTTCCTTTGGAAGTTGTAGTACTGACATCGCGTTGCCTCCAACTTTTTTCTTCAATAGTGAAACATGAAAAATTGGGTTAATCTTAGAACCTTCAGGTAGTGATAATTGGCAGGCAGCTGTCCCTATCTTCTTAAGGATTTGATATGGACCAAAGTATCTAGCACTGAGTTTTTGGTTTTGCCTATGCTCCACTGAATGTTGAGTATAAGGATGTAGCTTGAGAAAAATCCAATCCCCCCTCTTCAAAAGACCTCGCTGCCTTGTTTTTGTCTCGTAAAGTTTCATCCTAGCCATGGCCTGAGATATGTTCTCCTTTAACTGATGGTTTAAATTGTATCTCAGCATCTCCACCACTAGCCTCGTTATTTCTGTTTTTTGAATAAAAGGGCATAAATAGTGCTTGGACAAATTTTAAATTGAAAAAACGATTTCTAACTATTACAGTTTATTGATTCAAAACGACACCGTTTCGCTCAAGTTGCAACGACACCGTTTTGAATTCCAAAGTTAGGTAATTCTGTTGCCTTCCTCTCTTCTTTCTGGTTTTGCTGGTTCTGCTCCTTTCCCCCACTTGCTTCTCACATAACATAAGCAAAATAAAGAGAATCGAAATTCTTGTTTGTCATATAGATTTATGTCAATGGTACCAACAACTGTTAATTAGAAATGTTTTCACTAGTTGTTCTTTTAATTTTACTAGTTCACAAAGGTTTTTGTGATTCATATTGGATTATTTTCAAGGGTACTTATATTAGTTATGAAAAATGTTTTCTTTATGTACATATGCATATCTGTTCATTTTTTGCATCAACTTTGAAATTACAAGTTCTAGTTTTGGCAGGAGGAACGATGGCTGATCAATCCCCAAAATCAACGAGAATAGGCCTTGCTGGTCTTGCTGTTATGGGACAAAACCTGGCCCTTAACATCGCTGAGAAAGGCTTTCCCATCTCTGTTTACAACCGAACCACGTCTAAAGTTGACGAGACTGTTGAAAGAGCAAAAAAGGAAGGCAGTCTTCCTGTTTTTGGCTTCCACGATCCAGAATCATTTGTTAATTCAATCCAAAAACCTCGTGTAATCATAATGCTTGTTAAGGCCGGGGCGCCTGTTGATCAGACCATCAAAACACTTTCTGCTTACATGGAGAAAGGTGATTGTATCATTGATGGTGGAAATGAGTGGTATGAGAACACTGAGAGAAGGGAGAAAGCGATGGCTGAATTAGGCCTTCAGTACCTTGGGATGGGAGTTTCTGGTGGTGAAGAGGGTGCTCGAAATGGACCGTCTCTGATGCCAGGAGGGTCTTTTGAGGCCTACAAATACATAGAAGATATTCTTCTTAAAGTAGCAGCCCAAGTCCGAGATAGTGGTCCCTGTGTGACTTACATTGGAAAGGGAGGTTCTGGTAATTTTGTGAAGATGGTCCACAATGGTATCGAGTATGGTGACATGCAGCTGATTTCTGAGGCTTATGATGTGCTGAAATCAGTAGGAAAACTGTCAAATGAGGAACTACAAAATGTTTTTTCAGAATGGAACAAGGGGGAGCTTTTAAGTTTCTTGATTGAAATAACTGCAGATATTTTCGGCATCAAGGATGATAAGGGAGACGGCTATTTGGTTGACAAGGTTTTGGATAAAACTGGAATGAAGGGTACTGGTAAGTGGACCGTTCAACAGGCTGCTGAATTATCAATTGCTGCTCCCACTATTGAATCTTCTCTGGATTCAAGATTCCTTAGTGGGTTGAAGGAGGAACGAACAGAAGCGGCAAAAGTCTTCAAATCAGGTGGTTTTGGTGATATTCTGACCGATCAGGTGGTCGATAAGGAAACATTAATTGATGATGTTAGGAAAGCTCTATATGCATCTAAAATATGCAGTTATGCACAAGGGATGAATCTGATCCGTGCGAAGAGCATTGAAAAGGGGTGGGATTTGAAATTGGGGGAACTGGCTAGGATCTGGAAGGGAGGTTGTATTATTCGAGCAATCTTCTTAGACCGGATCAAGAAGGCCTATGATAGAAATCCTGATCTTGCTAACCTCCTTGTGGATCCCGAGTTTGCAAAGGAAATAATTGACAGGCAGTCTGCTTGGAGAAGAGTTGTATGCCTCGCTATCAACTCGGGCATTAGCACCCCTGGTATGTCCGCTAGTCTTGCTTATTTTGACACTTACCGGAGGGGGAGATTGCCTGCTAATTTGGTCCAAGCTCAAAGAGACTACTTTGGTGCTCATACGTATGAAAGGGTCGATATGCCTGGATCCTTCCATACCGAGTGGTTCAAACTTGCTAAAAAGATAACTAATTAAGAGTTCTCTAGTTATTCGATGCAACTGAAGTACACATCAATCTTAATAAAGCTTATTTGGCATTCGATGCTTGCCAGAGCTAACCCCTCAGCATTTTTCTTGGTGTTGTAAGATTTATTTTCCCTTTGAAATTTCTGTCTAAGTTGCAATTAAACTGGAAAATATTATGTAATGTTTTATTCTCTGTTTTGGTATTATATTTGTCATGTGACTTTCGTATTTATACCTTCTGTTGTGTGCATCTTTCCATCTCTGCAGTTTAAACATCTCAAGTTTTTACTGAAAAATAAAGGTGCTTTTTTATTTTTTTTTTGTAGATTATACTCGAAAAAAATGAATTCATCTTTTGGTTTCTACATATTTGATTATCGTTCACTCATTTTAACAAGTCTATAAACGACTTTTTAAGTAACAAATGCAAGAGAAATCGACTTAAATAAAAATTTCTTTTTACCATATTCACAATATATTATTCTCTTTTGGATATCAACATCGTAGATTTTCCATCATATTATCTATAGCACGAACAAATTTTCACTTATTTTACTGTCACAAACTTATTTAACATGTTTATTAGTGATTAAACAATGGTAAGTTTTCCTTTGTGCAACTACTTCCAACTGTGTGTGTGGGGAAAATGTCATAATTTCAGTAACAAGCCAGTTTGAGTGTGTTTAAAAGTAACTCAATTTCAGAATTACTTATTTTGCCCAAAATCATTTTAAATTTCAGATTTTTTTTTTTTTAATTCAATGCTCTTGAGAAGAAGATATGCACAACCAAAAGAGAAAAGTTATCTAGTTCCGCTGATATTCAGCACGAGTCTAGATGACAACATGCGTGACATTACATGATGAATAATCTACAAAAAACAGGGGCTAAAAAAAGAAAAAAAAAAAAAAGGAGTGATAACTCATAACGTCTCTCTATTAATAGACTCTACCTAGTGCTCCATATGCTCAACTCCATATTTCTTCCCAAAGAACCAGTTTTTATTTTTCTCTCTCTCTGTCTGTCTGTCTCTCTTTCTCATCTCTCATGGGTTTTAAGAGTAACTTGTTAGTTTGCACACCACTGGAATGTGAGAGCAAAGAAGAAATGGTAGCTTCAATGGAGTTGGCTAAGGAACAAGGAGCAGATCTTGTGGAGCTTTGCATTGGATCCATGTCTTTCTCCCACATTTCAGAGATTGAACAGCTCTTAAAACAAAGAATTTTACCTTCAATTGTTTCCTTCAGGTATGTACTAATGATTTTCTTTTCTTCCTATTTCTCTCGAGTAACTTTCTCGCGTAAGTATAAAGGAGAGAAACAAGTGAAGAATCATCTTTTCGACTCGCACATGATTTATGTTTTTAAGTCGTCTTGAGTTGTTTTGAAATCACAATGAAAATCCTTACTATATTAAGTGATCAAGTGCCCAACAAACACCTTTAGGCTTCTTTAAAGGATGTCTATAACGTCGTATAAATTAGGAATGATGCGGATCGATTTGGGTTAGAGGAACGACGTGGGATATTTTTTAGGTATCGATGCCACACTAATGTAGCTTTCAAGCAACTACTTGGGTCGAAGAAGGTAGCAAGGCAAGCACTCTTAGTGAATCTTGTGCATATTGAAGTTCATCAACTATAAGTTGCCTTATCGTCTGGTCCTTAAGGCGTATGATCTCAATACATCCTTACGTAGTGGCAAGATAACGTGTGGAACCTAATAATGCGTTCATAATTAATTCATAGGCTAGGCCAATAGCAAAACTTGAGACAATGAATTGGTTTTCGATCGGGGGAGTGCTACATTTACAGAAGCCATGCTTCTGTAAATGCTGCCAGACACTCACAACATAGGGTGGGTGGATGGGATTTTTGGCCATTTTTTATTCAGAGTGGAGCCCACCATGTGAGGATCTGGAATTATCTGGTAGATGAATAGTTCTGTAGAACAAGAAATTTCCTTTCGATCGATATGAATTATTGAAAAGTGAGCTCACAATCTCTATATTTTAAGATTTTCTCATGTATTTTAAAAGGAGAATTTTAATCATTCATCGAGGAAAAATATGTTGTCTCAATTTTCTATTTATTGATTTGTTAAAAATTGTTGGGGTAACTAAAATGTTTTAAGATCTCACAATGGACTTTTTCTTTACTAATATGTGATAATTAATGGACTGTCGGTGATAAGATTTGACGAAAAAGTGTGGTGCAACAAATAAAAAATATTATGATCATTGAAACTATTACAAGCACATATTTACTAGGACATAGTACTAAACAAGTATATGTAATGAATAAACTTTTAATTTTGTCATTTTATTTTGTACGAAACATGTCATAATACAAATATTTATTTGTTTTCTCTCGCAATGAACGAGAATTCTACGTGACATGCTTATATCTTGGGTAAAATGTGGACCCTTGATTTGATCTGACAATGAACTGTGAGCACTGGTTTCCTCGATGAATCTGAAATGATGTACTAGGATAATGGAAATGATGTACTAGGATAATGAAGATTTTTGTGTCCTGATGTTGTGGACATGGTCAAGTGTGGGGATATATTCTTGGCAAAAATGGCAAAACATTATATGATATTATCCCGCTAGAGGTAATCAAATTCATTATTACATCAATTACGAGAGTCTTTTGTAAAATTGTCGTTCCGTGACTTTCGTCGGTACACACGTTTTAATTCTCAATCACTCATCTTTCAGTATAATAATTTCGTACGTACCAACTTTTTAATAATGGTTGATCTCCAATCGATTAGTTAATTTGAATAATTCCTTGATGAACTGAGACAATCTAGTGTTTGGGGGTGAACAGAGATGACCCATTCAAAATTATGAGTTCAGAAGGATAAAATTGCAGCGTCTATACAATGACCAATTTAAAAGAATTACTCTTCTTAACAAGATTGACCTTTTGAGATGGAACCATAAATCTTAATATGATATCAGGGTTCATTAATCTCCAACGAACAATTCGATCCGATTAAGGCTAAAAAAAATCGAGCATACAGATTTCAAGATTGATCTGTTTAAAAAAGCCACCATCTTGCGGGGGTCTATTAAGAGATAGAATTCACATCGAATAAAGATGAAAATATAGATTAATTTATAAGAATTTGAGTTACTTCTCTTATCAAAATTGATTTTTTTAAAATGGATCCCCAAATACTAATAAAAACAACCAAAACATGTTATCGAAAGGAGACTTATTTTCAAGACGAAAGAAAGAAAAGCAATAAGTACATTCATTGTACTCACTTATTTTTTCAGGTTGACCAACACATTTACCATATTACTCTTAAACTTCGAAAATTTACCAACCCATCCCGGAAATTGTATAAAGAAATATTGGGGCAACTATATTCACACCACGATTTTTTTTTTTGTACCACATTTTAATTACACTTAAGGTCCTTAACTTTTGCTCATTGTAACCCTTACGTCCTGACTTCTTTCATTGATTACCACTTTTTGTCCTTAATGACGATTCTATCAAAATATTGTGCTTTGCGTGCTTTGAAATGAGGGAAACTAATTTGTTGCATTTATTCTCTTTTTTAAAGAACAATGTAAGAAAAGATAAGTAATTTTATGTCATCCCATGGACTTTCTGGACGAAAACAATTATTAGAGACGAGATATGGTAATCAACGTGATATAAATATAATTATTAAAGAACAATTCGTTAAACAATCATATTGATTTTGCTTATAAATAACTAAATAAGCGAGTCCCTAACATGTTGGCTTAAACAATGGAAACTTATTTGAGTTACTCTACTAAAGATAGTATCATTTTTTATTTCAAGCACACCCAAACAAGCCCTTAAAAGTAATTTAGGTCTAGCCAAATTAAAGTTGATCCAAATATGAAATATGTGTGTGTATAATAACTTAAAATTTCGAAAATAGGAAGGGAAAAATGTTCATGTCAATTGCTACCTTTCCCAGTTTGCAATTAAATATTTTAGGGCTCTTCCAATGGGCTTCTTCACTTTTACACTAATCCAAGATTTTCGATTATCCTGTAATACGCTCAATTTAAGGACTGAATTGGAAATCTGGGTTTATTTCAGGCACAAGTGCCCTACAAATCCATGCAGTTGCTTGCAAGTTCTCAAATTGGCCATCGAACTTGACATAGAGTTTGCCGAAATTGACCTCGAGGTTAGCCCCCAAGATATACAACATGTTTAAACGTGCTTAGAAGCAAGAAAAATTAAGTTACTTATTTTGCCAAACATGACTTTCATATTAAAATTGGAAAATTAGTTTAAATTACAACCACACATGCTCATAAAATATGTCTTATATTTCAGGTGGCAACTGAAGTAGTCCTTAACGAATTTATGAGAAAAAGATCAAACACAAAAATAATTGTCTCAGGCCATTTGAGTGGAGAAACTCCTACCTCTGAAAATCTTTGCAACTTGATTATAGACCTGCAATCTACTGGAGCTGATGTTATTAAACTTGTGGTTGATGTCTCTTATATTACAGATATAGCACCAATATTCCACATGCTCACCCACTGCCAGGTACTTTAAGTATGCCCGAATCGACAAATTTAATCTCTTTTTTCCCCTTGTTGCAGAGTCGAGATAAATTTGTCATTTCCCATGTGTGGGGCCCACACATGGGAGGATCTGTGAAGCTTCTGGCAGAGGAATAGTTCTGTACATTTAGCTCAATTCTATTAACAATTATTTATTTTTTATGTCAATATAATTTAATCATGTATGTGAGAGGAGACACATTTATTTACTTTATGTGCAATTTTTCTTCATGCATGCATGCAGGTGCAACTAGTTGCAAGAGCAGTGGGAGATAGAGGTCTTATAAGCCAACTATTGGGACCAAAATTTGGTGCCTTCTTAGTATATGGATCCACAGGAGACAAATTCATACCTGGATTGCCAACTTTAGCCAGCATCAAACAAGTCTACAAGTTAGAATATATGAATTCAGACACACAAATTTTTGGTTTAGTCTCAAATCCTGTAGGTCATAGCAAAGGTCCATTTCTGCATAATCCTGCCTTTAGACATATAGGATATAATGGAATTTATGTTCCTCTCTTAGTCGATAATGTCGAGAAATTCGTCAAAGTTTACTCGTGCAACGACTTCACTGGTTTCAGGTACTCTCCATTTTCAGAAATAATATATGATGATATTGTAAGCTGTACTTAGTTCAGAATATTGATGAGCAAACTTGCAACATCATTCAAGTGTATGCAAAATAAAAAGGTCTATCTTCAGTTATTTTTGATAATGGGTATTCAACCTTACATGAAATAATCTTGTAAAAAACATGAATTCTGAATTCATAATCAATGCGAAATACCAGACGAACATCCATACTCTTGTCCTAACATCGGGCGTACTTGTGACTATGTTTCCTTCTGATGCAAAGGAATCTGTTTTTAGAGATATCTATTTGATCCCATTCCCATTTTAGATATATCTAATGCGTGAATTTCTACATCTTATTGAATTTATAGTGTTGGAATACCACACAAGGAGGCAGTGTTAAGATTCTGTGATGAAGTTCATCCCCTTGCTCAGGTATGAAAGTTTTGTAATTTGATTTATTTACTTAACCTAAAACAAAGCCGAGCTATTTTTTCGGGATAATCATTGTTAGAGACGCTTTCTTCTTAATTTTTTTAGTTGATTTTATCAGAGGTTATTCCATTCTCCCCCCTAATCTTTATTGTTCTAAAGGTACTCCAACGGTTTCATTCCTTTTTTTTTTGGTCGAGCAATGGGGAAATTAACTTAATCAATCTATACTGATCTTCACATATATTGCCTATTGAAATAGAGTAATGCTATTCATCCTCACAGGGGTTACAAACACAGTCTATGTGACGTTAATATGGTATTAAATTATACGTGAAATTAAATAAGTCATTTAATTTCACCTTTCATTTAATCTATCAGTTAGAGTCACATAGATTGTTAGAGTCACCTAGATTGTGTTTGTAACCCCACTAGGAATGAATAACATTACTCATTGAAATATACCCAACGTTTAGACCCAACTACACTTGAAGGGTTTATAATACGGAATTAAAACAATAACAAACAATATGTGACAAATTATTGTCTCTAGATGATTATTAAATTTAATGTCAAATTAAATCCTAATTAAACAATCACACAACATAGATCAAAAGCAATACGGACAAAAAGTAAATCAACACTAGAAATTGATAACGAATTAAAATCTCTTAAAGAACTCTTCACATGGATAAAAAACTTCTTGACAAACTTTGTCAAAACGATTCACTAGAAAAAATAATTTACACTTGGTGTAGACACAAATAAACTTTAGTACACTTTGACCACCAAATCTGTAAATCATCGAAAAACCTCTTCAATTATGCAACCCAAACTTTCCAAAATTCTAGACTTCTTTTCTCTCCACGTGGAACACAAAGAACGAACCTCATGATTTCGGAATGATTGGAACTTGAGCTGTCTCTTTCCAACTTCACAACTCTGAAGGCTTATGAAGAAGGTAAATATTTTTTGAGTTTGATTTCTGGATCTTTTTTGTTTTGATCTTTGGTTGAAGCAAGAGAATAATGAAGTCAATGTTTAATCTTTGTAGAATGTTCTCTTGACTGAAACTAAGGCTCAACCAATATTACAAGATGTTTGAAAATTTGGAATATAAAGCTTTGATCTTGTGGTTAAATCAAGAGATATTTAAATGTGTAATTGATCTTCAATAATATGATCTTTAGTATGAAATAATAATTCAATACAATTTGGGACGGATCTATGCTTTGGTCTATATAATAGGTAGTGTTTGAGGTTGAATAGAACTCCAAAATTGCGAGCAGGGTTTGGATATATAATACTACCGTAGCTCGAGTGCTAGGTTGGCGCCTGTAAAGCGCAACGGCCTTGTTTCTGCTTCGCGAGCGATTTTGCGACAGTTTTTTCTCGTTAGTCCATTTTTTACTCCTTCAAGATCTATAGTACCAATCCCCAACTCTTTCTTTAATTACAACTCAATTTACAATTATTTTGAACACGGGATTAGTCAATTACAATTATGACCTAACACCTATGACCAGTTTGCGGTTTGCACCACCAGACTAAAAAAAAAAGAAGTGCTAGAGGCGTTAGGGTCGGGTTGTAGACAAGGGTGCGCTTTATCCTAGTCACCGACACAAGACAATGGTGGCATTAAAATGTCATATCAAGAAATTCATGAATCGAAACTCGGCATCACAATTGGTACACCTTTCTAAATTCAGTGTTGTTCTTGATCAGTCCATAGGAGCGGCAAACACTATTGTTCGAAGGCCTACTGATGGGAAGTTGGTTGGTTATAACACAGATTGTGAGGCTTGCATAACTGCTGTTGAAGATGCATTTAGAGGTAAAACGAGTTCTTCCATAGTATGAAGAAGAATGATTATAGCAGTAGTTTTTTTTTTTTTTTTGCATGATTGTATTTATTGTGATAATGAGACTTTTAATGATTTTTTTTTTCTATATTGTGGAAAAATAGAACGACAAGTTGCAAATGGACGAGCATCAAATGTTTCACCACTTGCTGGGAAATTGTTTGTCTTGGTTGGAGCAGGTGGTGCTGGACGAGCAATAGCATTTGGTGCCAAGAGCAGAGGGGCAAGGGTCGTTATTTTCAACCGCAGTTTTGGTAAAATACTATCTCAGATCTCAACTAAAGGCTGCATTGTAGCTTTATTTTTTTTAAAAATTCTTAACTATGACCTGTCTCCCTCTTCCTTTTCCCAAAGAGAGAGCAAAAGCTCTTGCCAAGGCAGTATCAGGTGAAGCTCTGCCGTACGAACTCCTAAAAGAATTCTGCCCTGAGAAAGGAATGATTCTTGCAAATGCTTCGGCTGTGGGTATGGAGCCTAACGTAGATCAAACTCCGGTTCCTAAGGTTCTTTCTCTTTCCCTCGGTGCATATCAAAGCATATGTTAAACCGCCATATTTAAATCTCTAACTGTTATAGAATGACATTTATTTATCTAAAATCCCAATTTATTATTATTCTTTTTGTTGGATTTTAATACCCAGTAAATTCCGGGTAATGATATTAAACATTTTGGATTATATTTCATAGCCTCGAGTGAAATATTTATCAATACAATCACTTAATGTTGCCTTGGTCCAAATTCACTTATAGGATGATTTTTTTTGTGTATTGGCCCATTATCTTGTGTCTTGGTCCAATTGATGATATAACCTATACTATATATGGATAAAGATATGTGTACACTGGGGGATCCATCAAGGTGTCGACACCTTGATGGATCCCCCAATGTACAAGAAGCATGATCCTACTATATATATCCACTTTGTACAATTGCCAACCTTGGGTGTTTTGTGCTTTTAGAGAATAACTATGGCTGCTTCTTGCCTTCCTGCTTCGTGCCTTCTGCTTCTGTTGTTTTTCTCTTTGCCTTTGTGGCTTGCAAATCGCCACCATAACCTCGTCCATTTGTGGGTGAGAAAGGAAGAAAGCAACCATAAATGAATACAAGTTGTGGGTTGGAGTTTTGATTGGTTGTTTGATATAGATTGATAAGTTTAAATTGAGCCCGGGACCACGAATTGAAGATCAATTCCGCTACAATTTTTTTGTTCAATTGTCTAACACGTGATCATAAAGCGGCGTCGGCTATATTTTAACTCAAGACATTTCTCTACTTTGATACTGTGTTGAACTACTCACCTATTGAGTCTTCAACAACACTTGCACACCTCATCTAGGAGGAAACGACATGAACTGGTTTGATACATTGGGAAGTATATACATTTCACCTTTCTTTACTTTCAGGTGGCCTTGAAATCGTATGAGCTGGTTTTTGACGCGGTTTACACACCTCGAAACACTCGACTATTGCAAGAGGCTGCAGATGTTGGGGCTATAGTGGTGAGTGGTGTTGAGATGTTCATCAGGCAGGCTCTTGGCCAATTTAAGTTATTCACTGGTGGATTAGGTACTATCTCGTCTTTCTCACTTCGATTATTTAATCCTTGAAAAACAAAAGCCTCTTATTTTCTTTAAGAAAGGTGTTTTTAACAACTTATAAGTTGATTTCTAAAGCCAAGAAACGGAAAAGTTAATAAATCTTAAGCTAAATTCACATCAAGGCACGTTATTCTCCTAAAAAGATTGTACAGTTAGAATTTCCGTAAGAAAATAAGAAAAGGAATAAGTAATCTTACTCCTTGTCGACCAAGCAGAGGAAAATTTAGGTTGAAAGACAAAAAAGGGAAAGAAAGAGAGAGATATACATAGAGACCATAATATAAACGAACTTTTTACTTTTAATGATTCGAGAATGAGTTTTGCTAACTCTTTCGAGTCTATTTGTGTTCAGCACCAGAGGACTTCATGCGCAAGATTGTATTGGAGCAATTTTGATATGTACAATCTGTACTGAGGAATGTATTGAAATGAAGAGGACTTGATTGTAGTATTTGGGAGGATTTATTCAATCATATAGTTTGGCTCTATACTTGTCATTTCAATAAATCAGACCATTGATATATATTATGCAAATACTTGATTTCACGCCAAAAACAAGGTCTTTTTTGAGAATCTTCTCTTCGCCCCAGGCCTTGCGCGGCTTAACGGGAAGACGAAGAACTTTATCAAAAGATATATGTCCGTTCGTATAATAATTGTATCAGAGTACTGTATGCTTTATGTCCACTTGTGTAATAATTGTACCAGAGTCCTGTACACTTTTTAAAAGTTGTGTGTCCATTTGTGTAGATAGAGGGAATCTCTTTTTCTATAAAAGGGGCTTTCCTCCTCTATTGTATGTCATCGAAAATTAGAAATAAAATCTCGAGTTTCTAAATCCTCTTGTTTCTCATTGGATTCCAACATATTAATATTAGTTTTAACAGTCATGGAAAGCCAACATTACGAGCAGTAACAAAAGTATGCTCTGCTATTGCCTCTTTTGAGGATCCTTAGCATCAGAAATTGTGCTAAAGACTAGGCGATCTATTAGGAAGATTTACAATCCTAGGAGTTACGCCTTGTATTTGTTCTGCCCTAATTGGCCGGTCTTTCTTTTGGCTAGAATACCTATGTTGCATTTCTCCCTAGTTGGTAAAAGTCCTGTCGATAATTTTTCGACGAGTACCTATGCATATAAATCCGTCGAAAATATCGACGAATTTCTAAAACAACTATCAACAACAATTTTAACGATGATTTAGTTTGATGAAAGTTACCAATGAAATTTTAAAAATAAAATGAAATTTATAATATATTTACAAAATAGATATTCATTGTTAACCAAATAATTTATGTATCCAAGACACTACATTTTTCTAATATTTATTTATAAATTTTGGTATTTCCGCCCCCCCCCCCCCCTCACCCCCCTTTTTCACAATTTTTTATCATTAAAGTCATTTTTTATGAACTTTATGTTTTCAAATTAACTTTTTCATAGTATTTATCAACGGATTGTTTCCAGTGCAACTTCTTTTTATTAATATTATACTTACGGAATCATTTGTTGAAAATCCGTTGGAAAAATATTAATTAAATAGCAACGAAATTTTTCCATCAAAAAAATCTCTTGATATTTAAATTTCTTTGTTCGAATAATAAAAAAAAATTATGTTTATTACATTTCGGTAACTTAATTATTATATTTGTACTTTGTAGTTATTAGCGACCAAAATTTATTATCGATAAATTTGCATTGTTGAAAAAGTATATAATAATGTGTATTTACGGGTCCAATGAGGAAAATGGACCCTGATTTTACATTAACAATGAACCATAAGCCATAGACAAACTCACATGGGGTCATTTTTTAAATACAATAAAACGGCTAAGAATTCTCAAACTCTTGATTTTCTCTCGATGCTTTTTTAATTCATACTATGACAAATCGAACTAATATCAAGGCATGAAAATTTTTCTACAGTCCATCTCAACCATCAGGCTCGAATATTCAATATGAGAATGGTCGAGTGTCGACCTCTAATCAGACATGACTAAAACCAATCAATTGAATGTTCATAATAAATTACCATGTTCTTCATATACATAATTTTGACACGTTTACACACTTTATGTCCCTATTTGACACACATTATTTCAAAACTTATTTTCAATCAGACATTTTTCAATAAAATAATATTTTTCATCGCATCAATAACTTTTCCTTATTTTTTAACCACATATTTTCTAATATACCACTATTTAAAATACATTTTTTTCCTTAATAATATACATTAAACACACCCTATATTTTAAAATTAAGGTGAAAGGTGATACTTGCATGTAACCAAACAAAAACCAGCAATTAATGTTTTATTCCTAAAAATCAGTACCATATACAAATAAAGACCACATATCAAATTATAGAATCCAAAATAAATGCTAAGATATTACACGTTAAATCTTAATTATCAGTGATATTCTAAATACTACTCAAGTACAACATTGTGAAGACCAACAGTGGGCATTTGGTCTAGTGGTATGATTCTCGCTTTGGGTGCGAGAGGTCCCGAGTTCGATTCTCGGAATGCCCC
>CAIGRS010119430.1:0-23509 GCA_903798395.1 Fraxinus floribunda
ATTATACTTATTGTTCTGAGTTCATTAAACAGATATAATTGTCTACTCTCTTTCTCTATAATCAAAAGATAAGAAATTCGACAACCTGATGTTGGCAGCGCTATTATTTATGTATGCTTTTTCCAATTTGTCATTTAAAATTGAAGAAGTACACAAACTAAAGGGTTTTGTCACAAGCTATAAATTAACTTCCATATTTAATTCAATTCTTGATCTCTTGCAGGGACGGATGTAGGGGAACCAACCCATTCATAATAATAATAATAACAACAACAATATGTCAAAAAGTCTTTTACGTAATTTTTTTTTAATATTAACCCTTGTAGTTCAGTCTTGGATCCGTGCCTGGTCTCATATTATTGAAATTCATTGTAGAAAATAAATAAAAACTAAAAAAGTTATTCAGTTCAAGTATTGTTACTAATGCAAAAAATTTCAAGATTTTATAATAATTAGTCGTCCAGAACCTTAAAACTCTCAAGACCGACCCTTATACTGCACATTTTTTGAACTGAGACGGCCCGATTTCGAATGATTATAAAGTATTGGGAATCAATTTGGAGGATTTTAGAAATTTTGGCGTTAAAACTGAAGTTTAAGTTTAAAATGATCAAAATTGGACAAAACCTTAATTTGAGGACCAAATTGCAACTTTTGGAGAAGTTCGGAATTCACCCCAATCAATCGCGGTTTGTAAACCTTGGTTGGATCGCGGTCTGGCATGGCTACCTGTTTGCCACAGTTCACTACGAGTTTGCAAAAAGCTGTGTACAGTGATCTGGTGTGGTGCGGCCGATCTGTTTATAGTTTTGCCCAATTTGTTATGTTGGTAATTTTTTAGGTTTCTTCGATAAATTTGGACTCCTTTTTGAAGCACGCTTTGCCCTAAAAAAAATGGGATTGGGATTGGATTGTGAGAGAATATATGGTCCCCGCTTCAAATTTCTCGAAGTCGCCCTTAAATCTCTTTTTATTTTTATGAATATTATATTTTTGTTTAAATTTAAATCATATTTTTTTAAAAAATTAAAAAAAAAAATAAAGGCGTGGCAAGTTTTTTTATTTTTTATTGTTGTCCTACCCATCAAAAATCTCCGAGGAGGTGAGGATAATACTGGTCGTCTCATTGCCGTCTAGACAACAATGAAAATAATAAAATATTTAAGACCTATTTACACTTTCTAAAAAAGATCAAATGCTGCAATTTTCCAAAATAAATTTACTTAATTGTCATACTCACATTTACATTCACAGACCTCCATTTTACTCTTTCTCATCTCATGTAACATCCTTAAATGAATTGAAAGGAAAATAATTATTTGAAAACTTTCTTATATTTATTTCGGAGGAGAGAAGTTTCTCACCTCTATTTGAACCCCTGTTTGATGGTCATTATTTTGAAAAATTATGTTTTGAATAATGATTTTTAGGGAACTGTATGATTAAAAATTAAGGAAAAATTTTAAGTTTACGTGTAAAATATTTTATTGTGTGAATGTATGGTTGAAAACAAGTATGTTGAAAAAAGAGTTTTCAAATAATGGACACCAAACTAAGCTGAGTTTCATTTTTTGTTGTCAAAATTATTCTTTTAAGAAAATATGTTGTTAATAGTTGAGTAGTACTTGTAGTTATTACAAAATGTATGATTAAAATTAATATTTCACTTTAAAAGTAAAATTCAAAGAGAAAAAAATAAATTCCAATTAGCGATAAATTTGCTTATTCTTATCTTTTACTTTTTCTTAGAAAACATATTTAAGTCCATGTTTGGTAAAAATTAATATTCAGATTTTAATATAAATTAAAGACAACTATTAATTTTAACCACACATTATATGATATCCACAATTTTTGAACCACATACTTGCATTAATTTTTATCAAAATCTATTAAAAATATGATTTTAATCTCCATTAAACAGGGACTAAATGAATTAAAAGGGAAATAATTGTTTAATTTGGGAAGTTTTTAGTTGTCGTAATTTTATTCTTTAATTTATGGAAAATAATTTTGTACATAACTATTTACATAATGATGAGATATTTAAATATAAGTAAGTTATTTGATCAATGAAATTTTTATCTAATTAAATTTCGTTACATTATTTATTTATTGATAAACAATTATTATCTTGGTTCGTGTAACGCTATTAAGTTCGCCAGGCCCGTGGAACCACACACTCACCCTATGCCGGCACGGGCCAGAACTGTATCCCATGCCATACGCAATGTACACCTTCGGATTCACAGAGTACAACGTTTCGGAGAGTCACATTTTTGTTTACAGATATTAAATTCAAGCCGCCATACGTACGCATTTCATTATCATATTGACATACTCCTCCTCCACCTTCTTCAATACAGAATTGAGTCACACCCAAATTCTAACAATTAATATTTCACTTTAAAAGTAAAATTCAAAGAGAAAAAAATAAATTCCAATTAACGACAAATTTGCTTATTCTTATCTTTTACTTTTTCTTAGAAAACATATTTAAGTCCATGTTTGGTAAAAATTAAAATTCAGATTTTAATATTAATTAAAGACAACTATTAATTTTAACCACACATTATATGATATCCACAATTGTTGAACCACATACTGCATCAATTTTTATCAAAATAAAATTTCATTTTAATCTCCATTAAACAGGGACTAAATGAATTAAAAGGAAAATAATTGTTTAATTTGGGAAGTTTTTAGTTGTCGTAATTTTATTCTTTAATTTATGGAAAATATTTTTTGTGCATAACTATTTACGTAATGATGAGATGTTAAAATATAAGTGAGAGTTATTTGATTAATGAAATTTTTATCTAATTAAATTTCGTTACATTATTTATTGATAAACAATTATTACCTTGGTTCGTGTAACGCTATTAAGTTCGCCAGGCCCGTGGAACCACACGCTCACACTATGCCGGCACGGGCCAGAACTGTATCCCATGCCATACGCAATGTACACCTTAGGATTCACAGAGTACAACGTTTCGGAGAGTCACATTATTGTTTACAGATATTAAATTCAAGCCACCATAGGCATACGTACGCATTTCATTATCATATTGACATACTCCACCTTCTTCAATACAGAATTGCTCCTTTTCAACTACCCACAATTTTCAACTATAAATACCTGAATAATAATTATACACACAACATAGAGTGTACAGCGCTGGGAGTTGCTAAATAAACGGAGAGAAATTGAAGAATGGCGGGGTGGTTGCGGGAGAACTTGAGAGAGTTGAGGCCATTGTTGCAACTTCTTTTGCCATTATGTGTGCACTGGGTTGCTGAAGAAATGACTGTTTCTGTTTTGGTTGATGTCACCACTAATTCTCTTTGTCCTGGCCTGAAAACTTGCCCTCAGGCAATTTACATCAATGGTCTGCAACAAACAGTAAGTGATCTGTGCCTCTCTCTCTCTCTCTCTCACACACACACACACACACACGAACACATTCGCATACGCATTAGCAGAAACAATTTCTGGGTACAGGTTTTGTTGTTTGATGATTCCTTCACTGTAAAAGTCAAACCTTCAGAGGGTTGAATTTTGAATATTATATTGATAATACAGAGAATGGGTCTGCTACCTTGATGTTTCTACTTTGTGAGATATTTGTTTTCTATCTTGAACAATGAATATATGAAAGAGATTAAGAAATATTTGAACTATAATTCATACTTAGCCAAATGATTGGGGATTTAGCTTTAGGGATTATGGAGCGTGTCCTTGTGTTTGTGCCAGATAAGACAGTGGTTAAAGGAGAACAAGGGTTCTTTTTTTTTTTTTCGTTTTTGGGGTTTTTTATACAAAGAATTCATGACTCCTAATGGGGTTTGCCTTTCTGTGACGTCTGATCTTTAACTTTTGACCTTCAGTTAATAACTGTCCTTCTTTATGGGATTATTGATTTGATCCAACTTATTTAAATGAAACTATAAAGAGTGTAAGTTTGCAACAATATATAAAGAATGCAAATTAGCAGCATTTCCAGATCGTGCAGATCTAGAAATGAATTAGATTATTTGTATTCAAAAGCTTAAAACTCAATTGTATCTTTTATCTAAAACTATATCTCCTTGGCTTTATTGTTTGGAAAAGCTTTTGGCTGTCCGACTATGGCGGTGCTTACTTCTGAAACAGATTATTGAATTGTCTGAGTCTTACTTTCTTGGCAGCCACATATTTATTTATTATATTAAAAGTAGATGGGGCAAGAAAGTGTTCATTTATTGGTTTTGAATCGATTAATTTAATTACTCTGAAAGCTGTCCTTTTGCATGCTCAACTAGATATCACTCCACAGGAATGACAATTTTAAGCATCACTTTTGGATAAGTTTTTCCTCCAAAGGAAGCATTGGCATGTCTAATTTTGTCAAATTGCATCTTGTCTAATTTTGTCCTTGTGCATCTTGATGTGGCTAATTTTGTTAAAAGTTTTTCCTTTTGATTTGTTTGTTTTCTATTGTTCACTTCTGATAAATCAAACTTATGGGCCATAGGATATTAATGCCTCTTGTAAAGTTATTAATTGATCATTAATAACTTATGGTATGGGTCAACTTCAAGATGATATTTTCTGATCTTGAAACATGTAGATTGGTCACGACCTTTGAAGAAAAAAATACCGAGCATGTGTGTGGGAAGGTGTTTATACACACCTTGGTCAAAAAACACTTTTGGTCAAACATACCCTGAAACGAGAAAGCATTCTTGATTGATGGAAATTTAATTCAAGAATCCATTACGCATGATTTTTTCTATTATGTGTGACTATCCCCTAGACTTCTCTTAAAAAAAAATAAAAAATAAAAAACTGAAAGATCTGGAGCTGAGAGCTGGCCCTCAAACTTATGAGATATGTGCTTGGACCATCTAATGCCATTGTTGTGAAGTTGCAAATTCACATTTGTCTTTTGGCTGTATGGATTCATGAACTTTTCCTTTTGTTGGAGTCATAAAAGTTAAATTTTAATGACCTTGTAGGAATAATTATTTATCACTATAATCAATAAGTTGAGTGGACCCTCTAGTCAAATTTCATGGAGAGCATAAATCAGGCCACCACTTTTCTAAGCAAAATGGACCACCTTCCAAATAATATATCACTATCAATATCTTTAATAAACAGACAGTTTCATTTAGATGCAATACTTTTGTAATGCATATTTTCAGTATTTTTCTGTTATTTTTGCACGTATTCTTCTGTTATATGTGAGATGATATCTCTACTGCTTCAGAAGAAGAAATAGGTGTCTACTTGTACCAGATTCTCAAGTCTAATGGGTAAAGTAGATTATGATGAATGTTGAACAAATCAATTTTGCAACCTTGTGAAATCTAAGAAAGGATACAAGTGGGCATAGAATGACTGTGGAAGGCTGCTGGATTGTTTACTTTTTGCGGTTGGGGGGTGGGAGGTTGTTGGATTTGGAAGGAATCAATATTAATATGGAAAAATACAGTATCCTCATGGGAGATTGTATCACACGATGTATTGAAGTAGTTAATGGCTGTAAGGGGCTTATATGCATATGAACCTTACCAGAATATGATGTAAAAGTCCAAGCGATATAAACTATTCTCAGTGCAATTACTTGACATAACTGAAATTTTTTACTATCATTTTACTACTTATAATCATGCCCTCCCGTCAAGTTTTAGGCCTGCATTTTTGCTTGTAGGTTGTTGGGATATTCAAGATGTTTGTACTTCCCCTCTTAGGCCAGCTTGCTGATGAGTATGGGCGTAAACCGCTGCTTCTTCTCACTGTATCTACAACAATTATTCCATTCAGTACGATTCTTTGTGCACCTCTTTGTACATAATTTCTTACTATATAAAGAAATTTATACCAACTTGAAAATCTTGCAAATTTTCTTTTGGGTTCAACTGTGGCAATTACATGATAATGCTTTGCCTATGGATTAACTTCAAAATTTGTTTTCACTAACAGTATTGAATGTACAAACTGCCTAAGGAATAGAAAATGACAAGGTACTGGTTTTAGACAAATAATCTGGATGATGCAAGCTTAGGAGACTTGCTAAATTCTTCTTGATAGGAACATCAACTTCAATTCTACGAGCATTTTGAAGATGAAGATATGTCACACAACTTCACGTTTTCTCTCGCTTTGGTAGAATCTCCGTCCAACTATAAACAGATACTTTAGGAGTCAAAATATGGATGGTTTTGAACAAATACTTGCCAAAAAGATTTACGACACCTTTATTATATGAACATACTAGCATTAGAGTTTTGAATACAGCAAAAAAACTTGTAAATTCTGCAAATAAATTTTGAGAGTAGGAGTGGCTTTCTTCCAATTTTTTCTCAGAAAATATTATTTCTAGTATAAACCTAAGCCATACTCTGTAAACTCATATTTCAATCTCTTCCAAATTTAACCTCTGGAAAATTCCTTGTTTCACTGTTGACTTCTTGAATATGTTTAGGCCTGTGAAACATTGTTGCATAATCCAGATGTAAATATATATTTTAGATTAGGAGTAATAAGGTTAAATCATCTTATCAATATTTTCTGGTGCCTATTTTATCAGCAACATCAACTAATTACGATTCCAGTTAACTCAATACAAAAAATGCAATGTTATCACTTTCAATGAAGATTATGATTCATGCATTATTGTCTTCACCAGTAGTTGCAATTTTTTATTTTATTTATGAAATATATTGATTTTTGAAATAATATTTCCAGCTTTACTTGCCGTTGATGAATCAAAAGGATCTGTTTATGCCTATTATGTGCTCCGGACAATCTCTTATATCATAAGTCAGGGGAGCATTTTCTGCATTTCCGTTGCTTATGCAGTAAGTCATTCTGTACTTCTGTGAAACAAGAATTGGGAGTTATACAAGAATCAAAAGTTACTAACCTTTTTTACTATCTTGCAGGCAGATGTTGTGGATGAGAGTAAGCGGCCTGCAGCTTTTAGTTGGATCACAGGCCTGTTCTCTGCATCCCATGTAATAGGGAATGTCTTAGCACGTTTTCTTCCAGAAGATTATATTTTTGAGGCATGTTTGTTATAGAACTTTCAGCATTTTGTTTTTGTTATCTTCAGTGTTATTACTTCGTTATTGACTGCCAAAAATTCCAATTTCAGGTCTCAATAGCTTTATTGATCTTTGTTCCTGTTTACATGGCACTGTTCCTGTCAGAAACAGTAAGGCCAACTCGAAAAGCAGACCGGCATATTCCTTTTTTAAATAAAGCGTTTAATGTTGTTCAGGAACGATATTACTCAATGAAAAATGCTGTACATGTTGTTACCAGCAGGTAATTTTGTATGATGTTTCAAGTGGTTTCATTTTTCTTGAACTTACCAACACTAAAGCTTCTTCTTGTTCAGAATATAGGAATCAGGATACAATTCATACAAGCAATATATAATACAGAAAGATTATCATTTGTAGGCATGTAAGCTTGCTAAACAGTTTCAGTTTTGTTCTCAGCTCGACTCTTAAACTCATTTCTCTTGTTTCCTTCTTCTATGAATTGGGAATGTCTGGCATCAGCAGTGTCTTACTGGTATGTCTCTAACAATTTAAATTCGATTTATCAAGAATAATTATATTGAGCAGGGATTCCATTGGCAATAATATATGCTCATTCTTGCAAATTTTCATCTTTTTTTTTTCTCCTGCAAATGGTATACACATCTTTTCTTTATAAACTGATACACAGAAAAAGATATGTTAACTGCATCAAATTTTTCTGCAAGAATGTTTCCTACTTTCTTTTTCCATCGTTGCAAAACAAAAATTAAAATGTTCTGTGACCAGCTCCCAACATGTTTCAAAAAGTGTTGTGACAGATACTACAACTGGTGTTTGTGACATTGAAAACATAGTAATTCTTATTCACCAACAATTTGAGCTGCAGACACGAGTTTTTTTAATTATGATTTACTGAGAGTTTGTGATGAAAACCAATTAAATGTATCTGTTTCATGCCTGGAATCCTTTTAACTTTTCTTTGATAACCGTGCAGTATTATTTAAAATCAGCATTTGGCTTCAACAAAAATCAATTTTCAGAAATCTTGATGGTGGTGGGTGTAGGTTCAATTTTTTCTCAGGTACTTGGAAGATATTCTCAGAAATGTCTTTGATAGTTTATGCTGAAAGTAGAAAACACTTCTGACAAAGCATAGTTAGCTCAGTAAAAGATATATGTTCTACTATCTTGTTATCTACAACATTTTTTTATTGCTTTTATTATTCGATCATGTTGGTAATTGAACGAAAAGAACTGCAGGGGATTTTAAGACTCCATCGTCCTAAAATGAAATTACATATTGTTTGGTGCAGTCCCTTGTAGAGTTTTCTAGAATGATTATAGAGAGAAAACCGATGAAACTGTTTTTTTTTCTTGTGCAACCACTTTGTTTCATGTTCTCCTTTTATATACTAATCCTCCTATTCTTTCAAAAATCTTTAAATCTGAAGTCTATGTGCGTTGAAGATGTAACTTAAATAAGTTTGTTCCTGGACGTGGGAGTCTTGAGGACATAATTGAAATAAATAGGTTTGTCCTCTTTCTATTAGCTTACAATTTTAGATGTGGTGGTTTAACGATATGAACAGTTTAACCATCATCCTTGTGCATCCCATAAGCTATTCCCGTTGTGCACTTGCGGCCAATCCCGAAATTTGTCAGGCTCTGCCATTTCTCTAATCAATTTTGCTGCTTTTATGCATTTTCCAAGATTCTGGTTCTTCCTCTTCTCAATCCACTGGTTGGAGAGAAACTGATACTATGTACTGCTTTGCTTGCTTCCATAGCATATGTAAGTTCCCTTTGAAATACACAACTATTGTGGCTGGAAACTTTTCTTTTTTATAGTCTCACAAAAGGGTTTTGTACAGGGACTACTTTATGGCTTGGCCTGGGCATCTTGGGTACGTTGACTCACATTCTAAAATCTAGATGCTTGCATATTTATCTCCCTTATCTTCAACATTTCTTTTTGTATAACTTATACCTGTGAAATCATGTTTGGTTGGAAAGTACTAAACAATATTAAGCCCTTGCTTGATCCTCATTACTTTCAAAATACATTTTTCTCTCTCATCTTTTCAATCACACATTCTTCAATAAAATAATATTACACACAAATCCAAAACTTTTTCTTATTTTTTACCACACATTCTTCATCAATCTACTATTTCAAAATGCATTCTTAGGAAATAATGGGGCTCAAACAGGTTTTTAAATGAAAAAAAAAAAAGAATGTCAAGTCTTTTGTATTATATTGTTTATTCAAACATGCACTTGAAGATATATTCACAATTAGTGCTTCTTCTATGCTAACCCATTTTTTCTGTTGCAACTTTGACAATAATCTATATGTTACAGTTGATAACTGCTAGCTATTGCTGAAACAGGTGCCCTATTTAAGTGCTTCGTTCGGGGTAATCTACATCCTTGTGAAACCTTCTGTAAGTCATTTTCTGAAATTCTATTTTCAGTAGTGTAATTAAGAAGTTTAGTGGTGTTAGTTCGTGAAATTAAATTGATTTCTTTCCTTTTTTATTCATTATTTCTGTTAATGACAGACTTATGCAGTTATATCCAAAGCATCAAACTCAGCAGATCAGGTTTGTGAACACTACTACTAAATACCATTCTCAACGATGACACCTGCTTTCCAGAAATCTATGTATCACAAAAACCGATCTAAAGCACCTTTTGGAATGAAATACTTATAGGAGAAAATATAATTGATAAATATATCATCCACTCCACAAGAAACTTAATCTTTCAATCACGCTTAGGGTGATATAATTGCAGAGTTAAACAAGAACTAATTTTATCCTCTGTTAGAGTTCAATTGTCAAGCGATATCCTCCCAGTTGACTTCAATTCATCTTAACCTAAGAATTTTGTCATAAAAAATATTAATGAAATGAAGAAGAGTCTTGAGAAGAGACTTAAGCATACGCTATATCCTTGATTCCTATGCCCCTTTCAATCTGACTTCGCTAATATGATGCTTCAAAATATGGAAAATCCTCTGCAATGTTGCTTCTAATTGAAATTATCTCATTTTTCTCTTATATCCTCTTTTTCAATCAGGGGAAAGCTCAAGGATTTATTGCCGGCGTGCAATCCATTGCAAGTTTATTATCCCCATTAGCAATGACTCCATTAACCAGTGAGTTAGCTTTTCTATTACTGCCCCTCTTGTAGAAAGATCACAACCATTCAACTGAACTTGCTTTACTCTTGATTCTATCTTATTCCAGCATGGTTTCTATCCAGCAATGCTCCTTTTGACTGTAAAGGCTTCAGTATTATATTTGCATCTATAAGCATGGTAAGCTTGTACATGTCCTTAATACATGGCACTTGCATGTAGAAGATTGCAATTGAGTCTTGTGGTGCCCGATATGATCATATGATCCCATTTGAGAGTCTTCTTGTGACCGATAGGATCATATGATCACATTTAAGAATCTTCTTGTGACCGATAAGATCATATAATTATTATGATAGGATAATAAGATCCCATTTGAAAGTCTTGTCAAAAGTGATATGATCGATCACATCATTGCAATGATGTGATTTTGACATGGTTCTGATGAGAGGATCATATGATCCCTTCTAAGAGTCTTGTTGTGACTGATGTGATTATGTGACTCGTATGATTCTAATGATTCTCCATGGTTTCACTTTCAGGTCATTTCCTTGTGTTTTGCCTGGACTCTGAAACTAGATGCTCCATCCAACAGGATATTAGAGGACAACACGGAAAACATTGAAGCCCCTCTTTTATCCTAAGCATTACCGGAAACTTGCCAACCCGTGTGACATGTTTAATAAACTAGATTATACAACTGGACGTTACTGAGGAAGAAAAAGAAAGTTAAAATCTCATCAATTGTATTTTGTAGTCTTGTCCAGTGTACCATACATGGCCATATAGTCTACTAATGCTGTCATGGTGAATGCTTTTCTTTCTCATTTAAAGGCGTGTTCGGTCGTGTTTATAATTCAATTAAAATTGAAAATATGACTGTTATTAGGTGCCACTCGTCTAATAAAAGTTAACAATAACGGCTAGTTTTTCAATTTTAATCCGATGTTAAATAAGCATTACCGGAAACTTGCCAACTCGTGTGACATGTTTAATAAACTAGATTAGACAACTGGACGTTACTGAGGAAGAAAAAGAAAGTTAAAATCTCGTCAATTGTATTTTGTAGTCTTGTCCAGTGTACCATACATGGCCATATAGTCTACTAATGCTGTCGTGGTGAATGTTTTTCTTTCTCATTTAAAGGCGTGTTCGGTCGTGTTTATAATTCAATTAAAATTGAAAATATGATCGTTATTGGGTCCCACTCGTCTAATAAAAATTCACAATAACGGCTAGTTTTTCAATTTTAATCCAATTTTAATCTCTACCGAACACGCCCTAAGAGTTGTACATGTGGATGAGGCAGTTGTATGTAGTTTTGTTAGTCTTCACAAAAATGTTTCTCTACAGATGTTCTCGGTTCATGTAAAATTTCTCTTTCTTTGCATTTTCTAATTAGATTTTTTGCACTTTAGATTCCCAACTTTTTCAAAATGTTACTAATCTACGCTCAAACCTTTTTTTAGCCCTAGACATCCCAACATTTCACTTATTAGCAATTCACGTCCATATTGACAGAATCTGTCCTGTTTGATGGTTAAGGTCGTATACAAAGACAAATATTTCTTGCCAATCCAAACCATCAACCCTTGAATCCACAAAGGACACGAGATTCATCCACAAAGGATGCGAAATTAACGACAAAGGAATCAATCACAAAGATTGATTTAATCAAAGGCAGTGGCAAGAAGTAAGTGAAGGCAGGTTTAAGAAAGAAAAACTTCAAAGGTAGAGAGAGTAAAGGCATCCACTGTTTTTTTCTTTTCTGTTTTTGTGGATTTTTCGAGTCACTTTATTTAGAGTATGTTTGGTAGAGATTAAAATCGGATTGAAATTGAAAAACTAGTCGTTATTATTCACTTTTATTAGACGAGTGAGATCCAATATCGACTATATTTTCAATTTTAATTGAATAAAATGGGGGCCAAACAAGCTCTTAGTCCATGAATGTAATCTTTTCAAGCACGAAACAAATAGAGTTGGTTGAATGGTCCAAACCTTTTGATCTCGAAAAGGAGGAAATTGGGATGTCAGGCTTGTACCTCTACTAAACAACTATATTAGAAGTACGTTAAATATACTATCAATTTATTTATTTTTTCCAATATAATTTTCAATACACACACACTCTTTTTTTTGGTTGAAATAACCACTCTAGTCTGTAGCTAGGGTGGCTTGATTTATCAATAACAGAAATAAATCATAATAGAATGAAAGTGAAACTTGTACTTCGAAGACGGAGTATACTATTTAGCTAAAGAACTATACATTTTATGTTGATAATCATATATCTCTATAAAATACTTTTTAAGTTACATTTATTAAATAAATAAATAAAAGGATCTATAAATTCAAGTTTTGATCTAATGCCCACGCTGAACATGGATTATAATGTCCATTGTGGGCATTAGATCATTTCTATTATAAAAACAGTAAAAGATATACTTTGACGTGTTTAATTGAATTTAGTTATTTCTATAGAATTTGTCATCCACCTACTTGACAGATGAAGTGTTGGCAGTAGCTATTTGGGAGTGTAAAATTTGACTATTTTTTAAACAGTCTAATGACAAAATGTCAAGAAAGTAGACAAATAATTATGTACACCAAGCATGATAATCTTACATTAATAACAATTCATTATTAATCATGATTATTATCATTACATCCCTATTTGACAGCCATATTTTTAGAACTCTTTTTTTAAATATATATATTCAGCCCCTGTTTGAGCCACATTAAAATTTTCATTCTCATTTTCAACCACATTCTTCAATAAAATAATATTTTACATCTCATCAATAACTTTTACTTATTTTTCAACCACATATTCTCCATCAATCTATTATTTCAAAATAATGTAGCTCAAACACACACTCACATAATAAAATATTCGTACGAAAATTCAAAACTTTTTCTATATTTTTTAATCACACATTTTCTTAAAAATCATTATTCCAAATGTATGGTTGAAACAAGGCTATATTAGTACAGAAAATTGTGAAATTTAATTGACTAAGCAAATAGAGCAAAGCCATTTGAATAGAAATTGGTTTCACATAGGTTTTACATACACTCATATGGGTGGCCCCACCTAAGACTCATGATAATAAAAAATTGACAAAAAAAAAAATCCCCCCCTATTGCGAGGTATCAAGTGGGGGACCCTGTAGCCACAGCGCAACTCAAACAGATATTATCATCCCTCCACTCTCTTTCTCTCTCTTGCGTGCTTTATATATTTTTAAACTCGACTTTCCATCAACAAAGTGAACTGATTTCCATCAAAACTTTCGAGTTTTTTCTTGTTCATAATTTCATGGAGAAGAAAACATGCATCACCTTCTTCTGTCTCATGTCTTTTGCCTTTAGCACAGGTTTAGACACCCTGATCTTAATTGCATTAAATTTTCTTGAAACTTCCCGAAAAGTTGCTTTTTTGTTGGCACTTATAATTTGTTTTTATTCATTGATATATGATTTCAGAATTAGTTTATGGTGTCCAAAGGCCTGGAGAAGAATCGGTTGACAGGGTGAAGTTATTTATTTTCGGGGACTCCTATGCAGATACAGGAAACTTGCCAAGTTCTACATCCAGTTCCTGGAAACAACCATATGGAATCACTTTTCCTGGAAAACCATCTGGAAGATTTTCCGATGGTCGTGTTTTCACGGATTACATTGGTAATTTCTCGTTAATCATGGCATCTAAAAGTTTTAGTTACCGTACAAGCTGATATGAAATCATTTCCGTTCACATACACAATTTTCATAAATGAGTCATGCCAAAATTTAAACTCGGGTCTTTCGCGTAACAACGATTCCATACATCTCATAAATGGCCGCGCCAAAATTATGTCTTCTTTGCTTCAGATATCCAAGCATAAACACATTGTTTATTTTGGCAAAATTATTCATTTAAAAAAATTTCATCCTTTCATTCGTTTATTTATATTTATCTTCAATGCTTACTTTACTTGTAGTTTATGTTTGGGTTAATTTTTTTCTCGTTGTTTGTCTTATATGAATTCGTATGAATATAAAAGGGTTGCAAACTCTTTATTTTATCTTTTTAATTAATGAGTTAAATCCAATTTAATTCTCTTCACCTTGATTTTCCCGTGAAAGAACAAATCATGGATTTCTTAATTTATTGGTAATTTGGGAAGTAGTGAAATGCCACATGCACCTTGTAAACTTTTTCAATTTTTTTTCTTGATAAAATACACCCTTAGTGTATATATATATATATATATATATATATAAAGCAATTTAGACATTGAATTGGATAAAACTACACGTTTATGCATTGAGCCCCTATTTGGTAGGGATTAAAATTAGATTTTTAGTAGATTTTGATAAAAGTTGATAAAATGTGTTGAAAAGTTATGGGATTTATTAAATATGTGGTTAAAATTAATTGTTTACTTTGAGTTTGATTAAAATTTGAATTTTAATTAGTATGAAACAAGGGCTCAACTGGATACGACTCTATAATAGTATATCTTTTTGTTAATCTTATCCCATCCAAGATATTGGACATATAATTCTAAATCTACGTTAAACTGGTGATGAAGAAAATCTTAAATGTATGTCGTCATTAATCGTTAATCCTATACAATTCAACGTACTTGACATGTTATAATTCTACTTACATGTACAAGTATCCCTTTTAATTAGCACAGTGTCTTAACATTTTTATATTCCTTTAAATTCAAATGCAGCTTCATTTCTTGGTATAAGATCTCCAGTACCTTATGAATGGAAAAAGTTGGAAGAGAAATGGATAGAAAATGGGATGAATTTTGCTCATGGAGGGACAGGAGTGTTCAACACATTGGTTGATCAACCGAATATGACTGCACAAATCAATTTCTTTCAACAACTCGTTCAAGAAAATGTGTACACAAGAAACAATCTAAGTTCATCCTCCATTGTCCTCGTGTCCCTATCAGGCAATGACTATGGTACTTACTTTGCCAAAAATGGCTCATTAGAGGTAAGTGGTTCAACTAATAACAAAGTTAGATGACACAAATATACACATGTATGATATGCCTGCACACGTTATTTCTTTAAAAAATAAATAAAAAATTTCTTCGTTTTTTGTAATAATGATGGAAAATTTAAATTGGTAATTTTGTTGGCGTTTTTCCTAATATCATAATATTTATGCACGTGGTATATTTGGTAAGGTAGACTCAATATCACTGAACAGTTCTTTAGTCCTGTCTATTCTATTCCTACCTATCTGAATAAGGTGCACTTAATGTGAACAGGGTTTGGAGGCATTCACTAAATCAGTCATTGATCAGCTAGTCTTGAATCTTAAGCGTATACATGGATTCGGAGTGCAGAAAGTAGCCGTCACAGGAATTGGACCTCTAGGGTGTTTACCTTCAATAACTGCTTCAACTTCATATCAAAATTGCAGCGAAACAGGAAATAATGTAGCACAGTTTCACAACCAACTGCTTCAGCAAAATCTGCACAGGTTGAACAATGAAACCGGTGCATCATCTGTTTTTGTATTCCTTGACCTCTATAGCGCATTCTCTTCTGCCTTGGAATTAAAACAAAATCATTCAGGTACTGCAAGTTAGCAAGACATATCTATTTACTATTATAAATCATCTTTTCTTTTACTAATAAATATATCTCCGATTTCAGAAAATTTGACGTTCAAAAATGGATTGAAACCATGCTGTCTTGGTGCGAACGGTGAAGACTCATGTGGGACTGTTGATAAAAGTGGGACGAAGAAATATGTCGTCTGTGAGAATCCCAAGCAGTCATTTTTCTGGGATTCGATACATCCTTCAGACCAGGGTTGGCATGCTGTTTATTCGGCTTTGAAACGTTCTCTCCCTTCTCTTGTGTGAACTCATAGCTGTGCTGCCTAGTTGAGTTATTTGACTATATATGTAATTTTTCCTTTATCAATTTCCGCCATTGCTCTACTGAAAAACCATTGTACTTGTGTCTTTTTGTTCTTCATGTCCATGTATTGTTTCAATTATATAGCGTTATACTTATTGCTACACCAGGTTTAATTGTTTCTCTATATATAATATCAGAACGTAAGAAGACAAGGTGCATATATATAGTTAGCTAATTAACAACGGAAAATCATTATGTACATGTAGCACAACTGAAAAATTAAATGCAATGATGTACGGCTCTTTCTACAAACTCACAATGTTGGAGTGATAAGCGCCTAGTGCCTGCCAAAAGAAAATGAAAAGGGTCACTAGTATGTGACTTTATGCAATATGCTAAATGGTCGTTTTTGTTCAATGTGACAAACAAATGGATTCACAATCACAATCTCTATAACCAACATAATCATGCTAATGCCTAATGGTAATGTTAGTCAATCGAACGTACTAGATGCCTCATTTCGTGAGTGAGGATAATGATACGACAAATACAAAAATTGTTGGCTAATGGAGAGTTTTAGAATAAGAATGATATGAAAAATTGTTAGGAACATAATAAAGATTAATAATATTAAATAAAATTAAAACATGGTGTAAAAAAATAAATATTGTGGCGTGAATATAATTATTACTTAACTTATATAAAAAATGTAGATGATGAATAAATATTTGATTTCCAGTTTTACCCCTACTTAGTTTTCTTTTGGTCAACAATACCTTTAGTCAATCATTTTTTCAATAACATTAATTCAATTTATACACAAGATTAATTCTATGGAAGATTTCAAGATTCCCAATAATTATATGCACTATTGATAGCCGTTCTACTTGGAAAGACGGGGTCAATCATTCAAAATTCAAATAGTGCGACCAAAACCTGAGTCCAATATTTAAGCCTTGTAATTCTACTTCTGTGATGTGATGTGTGTGTAATAATTCTATATGATCAAAATCTATTGAATCTTAAAAAAATTTAGAATTTAGACTCATTGATTAACAAATTGAGAATTGATTATGTTCAACATATTCATTGATTTCGTAAAATACTGAATTGGATCGAAGAGATTAAGTCCTTATTTGACCTCCATTTTTTAAAATTCATTTTTCCTTAGAATCATTTTAAATTTTAATCACATTTTTCATTGGACTCATAACCTTTATCGACTTTTCAACTTTATATTCATCATTTTTTTTTTAAAAAAAATGTATTAAAATTTTAACTTTTAATTAAAGTGGCTTAAAAGACTCCGAATTCTTAATATTTTATTCAAACATTCATTGCTTAATACAAATCGTCGAATGGGTTTTTACTTTTTATCCTCCATTTGGCAAAGACGAGGAAAATTCAGAGATAGAAATAGTCTACACTGTAGCAAGCAAATAAGGAAAACAATTAAATAATTAGTACCCAACACATTCTACCATTCTTTGGTGATTTGGACGTAACATACTTACATTTGATTATTATTATTATTATTATAAAAATCGTCCTGAAAAATGCATAGTTCGACACTAACAACACCTAGAGAGGGATGAATACATGAATAATGTGAAATTTAAAATTACTAATGAATTAAACAGCAACAATTCACTTTTTAATTCTTTTCTAAATGATAATTCATGCAAGTTAGTTTAGTCCTAAGTTTGAATACCACAATTGTATGATCAATCAATATAATAAAAGTAGTAAATCAACATCAAAATGATCAGGGATAAACCCAACTGGGATAAACTCCGAGCACTTTGTCTGTCAATCCACTATAAACGAATTTAACAACTTACAGTCTACCAGACTAGACGATTCGTATTATCTGATCTCCCAACTGCACTCCTTACAACTCTCCGTGGATCTCATGCTCCTATGTACCAATCCTTAGCTGCTGTTGTCAAAGCTTTCCGTGGATTCTGCTACACTGCAGCACTCCAAGCCTTGTGAATTCGTTTATCTCCCGTGGATCACGAATAACGACCCGTTCTTCACAGACAGGAACTCCTGTCAACTTCCTTCTATCTTCAAAACTCTGACTAGATGTAGAGGAAGTAGTGGTTTGATAGTTGGATTATTGGACCGATATTTTTCTCACCAAAACTCTCACACAGATGAAGGTTAAAAGAATATAATATAAAGGAATCACTCTGTAGCCTTTTTCTCTCAATGTTCGACCTTAAGAATTTCGTACAGAAGAGTCTTAGTATTTATAGGTAGGGTACAAAATAGAGGGGTCGGGGAAAAGCCTTGAAATCACGAAATAAAAACTTCTCGTATAACCTTGTTGCTTGAGCGAGAGCTTAGCGACGGCGAGCGATAACTTATCGCTCAAACAAAGTCCTGGCGACAATCCGCGACGATATTTCTGCTTTTGTAGCTTGAGCCAGACCTTGGGGACAGTCTAGCCAAAACCCGCACCGTTTTCCTTCTTTTCTCATTCTCGAAACTCTAGACTCAAACACCTACCGTTTGACTAATTGCAAATTACTCCTCGAACTTTTACAATGTAATTTTAATCATTTTATTTACAGAATCGCCAACTACAAATTATCTAAAACCTAACAAACTCCACATTTGACATTCTGTGGCAAAACTACAATCTAAGTCAAGGTAATAATTAAATGGAAATTACAGACTCAAAATGTGACTCAAATTTCGACTAAAAACTATTTTGAACGAAATCTTCAATTCATAGTTTAGTATATGTTTCCTGAAATAGACAAATCAAATACTCAGTGTAAAATGTATGGAAAATATAATCAATACTAAACATAGTTCAAACAATTTAAGTGTAAGAATCATTTAAGTAATTGTAACTCATAAAACATATTTTTTCAATTTTAAATCACAAACTAAAATAAGACATAGTATCAATACAACCCAACATACCAAAATGAAATATTGACACTATAAAAACATTAAAAACTTAATTTAGCGAAACTGAAGTTAAAAATGCACACACTCCCCTTACTGCAAGCTTTCAATGATTTTAAAGTAGTAGGTAAATGTATCTATGTCTCACCATAACGACCTCTTAGACAAATGCTAAAACGGGAAATCCGTAAATTTCATTTTATATATATATATATCCAAAAATTTAATTACATCCAGAATCTTGATTAAAAAAAAAAACATCATATAAGCATAAGATCAAAATCTAGAAATCTACTCTCGACTCCCCATCAGCAAAACAAAAGTACATATAGACTGCAAAAAATGTACATAATATAGGCTATTCNATGACAATGGGTAAGCCTAAAACTATGAATTACCGGCAGTATCATCGACATCATCGGAGTCTGTCCTCTCCTCAGAAGCATCATCCCTGTGGCGATGAATCCACCGTTGACCATGTTGTACATAGCCAACAACTCCTCGAAGAATAGTGACCTCGACAGTAAGACGATCTCTTGTAGCATGCACATGTGTGATCTCTGCCATCATACGAGCCTGCTGCTCGATAAACAAAGTCAACTGTCCCAAAAGAGCGACCAAATGGTCGATGGGAGCAGGAGCAGAAGCAGAAGGAGCATACTCGAGAGAAGGAGGAACCGACTCAAACGGAGGAGGAGCCGAAGCAGACGTAGACAGGATATCAGAGGGCGGAGGAGCAGAAGGAAAATCGGAGGGGTCAAAAGAAATTATGTCATCAATAGGGTTAGCACGCACAGTTGGGTCAACACTGTGCGAGCTCAGAAGAAGCATGAGACCGACTCTGGTAATGCTGGTATGGCCAATCGATCGTGAAACTCTGTAACCAAGATAATCATGATAATGCCAAATGGTAATGTTAGTCAGTCATACGCACTAGATGCCTCGTTTCGTGAGTGAGGATAATGATACGACAAATTGAAGAACGTTACAATACAACATGTTGTTATTTGGTGTGTGACACATGATTATTACTAAAAACTTGTTTCTTAAAATGCGCCTTTACTTGGGTTATTGGAAATGCTTTTCTTTAGTTGTGGATTAATTGTGGCCTTCAATTTTAGACGGTTCAGATCTATTGTGGCTTGTGGTATAAATACCTCACACCGGCACTTAGGGTTTGAGGGTCTTCTGAATTTTGGCCAAGTCTCTCTTTTGGTTTCTCGTCTTCTCTCTGTGTTAGGGTTTTGATCTAAGTTTGTCATAGTTTCAGGACATTTTCCTTCAAATTTAAACTTTAATTTTTTGCTCTTATTACAAGAACACGGAGTTCATAGTCTTGAGCATGTATTCGAGTTCAAAATATGTTGATAGTTAAAATTCACGTGTTGATGTGATGATATAATATTCACGTGTAGGAGCAATAATAATTGTACATGTACATGACCCTGAGTTTGTTTTGAAGTTTTAACATTCCGATTTATTGAATTGGGACACCAGATAAAGAAAATTTCAACTGTTTCGAGAAAGTTAATAAGGTTTGATTGCTTTTGATTTATGCAACCAACTAGATAAACAGAATGCTTTCATGTTCATCCGGCACTTATGCTAGTGTTTATGCATTCTCCTTAAATGCTAGATTATAAGAAAAGATAAGCATCTATATATATATCCTCCACAAATGTACTATTTTCATTAATAAGTGAACTATTCATGAATACAGTCTTTGCTGGCGCAGCTGGTTACATCAATTTATGTCTTATTCACAATGATAAAAGTTAATCCAAGCAACTTATTATAAGAATCTATAATAAAGGTAAGAATTGTTCCCCATCGATCCTACTTCCCATTCTTGGTCCACCTCGAGTATAGGGGTGGAATACTTTGTTCGTTCCTAAAAAAATTAGATGGATCGACCTTGGTTTTCACTTGAACGAGCCTCTTGAAATTATTCTTATAATATTTGAGTCCCCAAATGCTTGCTCGTGCATAGCTAGTATTTCCCTTGCTATTAACTCCTATATCCAGATCTCTGTAGTTGATGTATGCAGCTCTCGGAGATTTTGAAACGTAAGGAGTCATGTAACTGTAAACTCTTCTAATCCAGTTTATATATCTATTGGATGCATCTTCGTCATCCCAATACGCAATGTATTGGATTTTGTACATGTAACCAGCTCTATGTGGAAAGGGAATGGCAGATTCTGAAATTTCATCCATTCTTCCGCCATATGGAACCCACAACATCTCAGCCTCCTCGGCTTCCTCTTCGGAAAAACGTTTCCATAGGCCTTCAAGCCCATTTTTAGAAATCGGTTTCTGAACATAGTCTACTTTTGCTTTGAAGTGTCGTACATTTGCCTCAGTCCTATTCAGCAAAACATCAAGTGATCCTAAGGGAAGCTCGTAGATGTACAAGGCTGATTCTATCCAGCTCATTTCAGTGCAATCTTCTCTTTTCAAACCCAACTCGGGGAAGCTTTGCCGCATCAGTGGAAGCAATCTGTCGACACCACCAAGAAACAATGACTGAAATGAAGCCTGAAGAGTTCTTTTGCCATCTAGGCTTGAATTGACCCTTGTCATGAAGATTCTAACAGCCAAGTCTTTATCCAATTTGGGAGCGATGTGTTGCCATATGTGAATAATATCTGTTGCATTCTGTTCTAAAGTCCTGGAAATTGTGAATACAGTGATTTTCTCTGGAACGTCCACCAACTGTAGTTTCCAAGCAAGAATGACTCCAAAACTAGCACTTCCGCCTCCTCTTATGGCCCAGAAGAGATCTTTACCCATGGAATTTCTGTCTAGAATTCTTCCATTAACGTCAACGATGCGTGCATCAATAACATGATCAGCGGCTAACCCATATTTTCTTATCAATGTTCCATATCCTCCTCCACTGATATGTCCGCCAGCACCAACAGTGGGACAAACACCAGCAGGAAATCCTAAGGTTCGACTTTTCTCAGCAATTCTATAATAAAGTTCGCCGAGTCTTGCACCAACCTGAACCCATGCAGTTTTCTTCCCAACATCAATATTTATTTCCCGTAGGTTGACAAGATCAAGGATGACAAATGGAACTTCTGACGTGTAAGAAAGTCCTTCATAGTCATGGCCACCACTTCGAATCCGTATTTGCATGCCATTTTCTCTGGCACAATATATGACAGGTTGAATCTGGGATTCAAGCACGGGGGTAATAATGACTAATGGTTTAGGCGTCGTTTTTGACTCAAATCGAAGATTATGTATTGAGAAATCGAGGATGGACGAGTATGAACTGTTTTTGGGTGTGTAAATGATATTGGAGAAAGACGTGTGATTATTAGATTGAAGGGACATACATTGAAGAAAATCATTGTGTCCATGAGAAGAAACTGTCCATGAACACGAAAAGAGGACAAGAAAAGCAAATACAATGGAACGAATGCTTGGAGTTTCCATCTCTTGTTTAAGGCTGAATAATTTGTGTAATTTACAGGGTAAAATATGGTGTATTTATAGTTGCGTCATGAAGAAAAATGCTGGTTTTGAAACCGTGTGTATATATGTGAATATCAGGCTTGAATTCCTGTCAATGACTTGACATAGTCTATATTTACAAACTGCAATTTTCGATATTGACTTTGCTTCCATTCAAGTTGACATCTCTAGTTTCCATCCGGGTGAGAATTGTTAGAGCAAAATATAAAATATATATACCCTATTAGTTAATTTGTCTGATTAATTAATTTGATTTGTTGAATTTTGTTTCATATTTTTTTTTAAAAAAAAATATCTTCTTGTTGACATTTTAGGCCCGTTTGATTCCCATTAAACCCAGAAAAAATAAATTTGAATAATATCTTTAAGAGAATGTGTGATTAAAAAATATGAACAAATTTTGGATTTACGTATAAAATATTTTATTGTGTAAATGTACGTTTAAAAATGATCCTATAGCAAAAATGACAATAAATTATATGGTGTCAAACAAGTGCTAACTCTCCTTGGATTTATCCATGTATAGCCTCCTGTATATACAGTTGAATATACAAATAAATTAAATATTCTACTTGGAACAGACTTGTTCCACGGCATAATTTAACAATTATTTAGTTGAAAATAATGAATTTGACCAAACTTGTTCAAACTGTTTTTAGTAAATAGTCCTGAAAATAGCAATTTGAGGAAATTCAGCTTCTTCTTCTTCTTCTTCTTCTTTTTTTTTAATTTCTGGAAATTTTTTTCCAATTCTTTGAGCAAAATCAATATTCTTTCAGTTGCTTGGGCTAGATGGAACCCAAGCCATTGGTCAATGTAACAGATTTCATCTTACGCTGCTTGTGAAATTGACTAACATAAATGTTTGTTCATATTTTTTTCACTGAATATTCAAGTTGGCCAATCTACATCTACAATATGTAAAAGGGCGGTTATACTGCTACCACAATTTTTATTTGATATATCACATTTTAACCACAGTTAAACTCTTTAGTCTGTGCTAATTGTAGCAATTATTTCTGTTACAAAAACAAGCCGATA
>CAIGRS010119432.1:0-10601 GCA_903798395.1 Fraxinus floribunda
TTTTGGTAAATAAAAGATTTCAATTTTCCTTTTCTCGATTCCTTTCAGGGAATCGTGTGTATAATCAATAAGGGAGTCGATGAGTCGGTATATCCTTTGAGAGCTAATTTCCTTTAGTTCACAGATGCAAGGGTGGATGTATGGGAGACTTCAATGGGGGTCAAGCTATGGTGAGGAATCATGATGGAACGGTGATTGCTCTGATGGCTAGAGGAGTCATTAGCTATTTCTCATTGATAGAAGTCGAAGGGTTAGTTTTGTATAAGGAATTGTTGTTCGTCCGACAAAGGGAAAAACCATTTGTGCACCATGCTTGCATCCTCTCGGCCCTCACAATATTGAAGCGAGCCCCCACTATTATGAGGGGGCTGTCAAATTTGGTGTACATTCGTTATTATAGTTTAATATATTTTTCTCTCCTCATTTTAACTATACATTCTTCAATAAAATAATAGTACACAATCTCAAATTTTTTATTTTTATTTTTAACCACACATTCTTTGAAAAAAAATAATCATTCCAAAATACATTATCCTCAAAAACCCATTAAAATAGATCCCAAACATGAGCTTAATTTGTGCTAAACGTCCGACATTTAGGATAGTGCTATGGGTTAGCAATGGTTCTTGTTACTTCGTTTTGGTTCATAAAATATAATGGTCGATGAACAAGTTGTGAGATCATGAAAAATGTATTTAATATTAATTATTTGATTTTGACTTGAACTGAAATCAAATTTTTAGTTCAGACTAAGGCTAAATGTCAGACTTCTATTCTAAAATAAAATTAAAAAGAAAAAAATAAATAAGATCAACAACGCTACAAAGCTATTAGCATCCGTTTGATAAGGTTCAAATTCCATGGAAAAATGGAAAACATTTTTTCACTTTATCAAACTTTCAACATTTTTCAAGTAGAAAATTATATCAATCAAACACAATTAATTACAATTCTCAATAAAACAAATTCTAAACAATTCAATTCCCAATAAAATAAATTTTAGACAATTCAATTCCTAATAAAACATTTTCTTGCCAATCAAACGACCCTTAATGTTGCAGTTAGTCCTCTCCATTGTCAATTACCCTTTTCACACTTTGCTTTTTTGTTTGGGAAAAACTTGGTATACCCTAATGCTTCACATAATGGTTTATCTAATGGCCAAATGGCGCCCACCCCGGCGCCCACCCAATAGGTGGGCGCCATTTGGCCATTAAGTAAACCATTATGTCCTCTCAGGGTGATGTAGCAAAGTCTTTTTGTTTCCCAATTCTTCTATTGTAACAAGCGGGCATTTGACTCTATGCTGAAATCCAGCTAGTAAAACCACCGAGCGCGGAGGAGAACACTGATAAACCGCCGATGGAAGCGGTGGCGGAGGGGTTGTGGACGCTGGCTGACTACCACGAGCAGAAAAGGGATATAGGGAAGGCTGTAAAATGCTTGGAAGCCATTTGCCAAAGCCCAGTCTCGTTCCTCCCTATCGTCGACATCAAAACTCGGCTACGCATCGCTACTCTGCTTCTCAAGCACTCCCATAATGTTAATCAGGCTAAAACCCACCTCGAACGTTCTGTAATTTCTGCTCTCTTCTCAGAATTTCCTTGTTTTTCTGTTCAACTCATGTGATTTGGATTTCCATAGAAATTTGAAGCAATATTTATGTGATTACAGTAGAAAACTAAGTTTCTTTGTGTTTTAAATTTGGGTTTTTTTTTTTTTGGAAAAGTGTCTGTATCTGTGTTATATTTGTTGTTGATTTAATTGAAGTACTATGGAGTTTGGAGGGGCTTGATTCAGCACAATTGTTGCGCAGATTACAGTGGTATGAGGAATGGGCGGTGGTGTAATTATTTTAATTTAGTTCTTCTACTGAAACGCCAATATAGGATACAATGCTTGTGCACATAGCTTTCATACTTGCCAAGATGAACTGGTGATGTTTTGTTTTTCCTGTTTCTGCATCCCTAAAGAAAGGTTATACTTGGGGGAATTTTGTGAGAGAGAAAAAGCAAAATGTAACTAACCAAACTTAAAATGGACATACAATTATTAGAGATCAATCAAGATAATTTAAAAAAAAACAAATGGGAAGGAAGAAAAATGCCGTTCAAACAAAATATCCTAGTTAAGTTGGTAGTTGAAATGGGATGGTGTGGGTTGATGAGTTGTTAAAGCAGGTTGATGAAGAGAGGATATAAGAAGATGGATGATTGATGCAGCCATGTGGGGGTGTGGGAAGGGGAATTTTTTTTACTGGGTCTCATTTAATTTAAACTTAGCCAAGTAACTGGTGAGTATTGCTCTATTTATTTTTAAAATTTTGACCTTAATATTATTTTTCCTTTGTCCTCAATCTTTTTGTGTATGGGGCATATCCTGATAAGAGCCTAACTTTGGTCTCATCCCAAGAACGAGTTGATATGAAACATCAGACAATGGTCTGTAGAAATCTAATTGGGATTTGGGTAGTTCACTTCGCTCAGGAAAGTCCCTTATATCTCGTCAGGGGAACCTGGAGCAATACATAAATAAAACAGGTACTTGGAAGGTGATCCATGAGCCTAAGTAATAGGCTCAAGTGGACCAAACTGACTGTTCGAGCTGATCCTTGCAGTTATGCACTCTTTGAATGTAAATCAGTATTTAAACCTTTTGTGTAGTAGTAGACTTTCAATACCTGCATCCTTCCAAGGCTTCATGAAGAAGTTTAATTATTTTCAGTTGTGATATTTCAAACTGAAGTATGCAGAATGGATTGAGATTTCAGTATAGAATTTATAAGTAGCATAAGATAAACAGAAGAAGAAGAAGAAGAGGTGGGAAGAACCGGAGAGAATGAGAGAGAAACCGGGAAAAGAGGAGAAGTAGGGGAGGAAAATGTGGCAACAAGCCAAACCTAATAATTTTCATTCATCCATCGTCTGTCGCAATTACAATGAAAAAACCATATAAATAGTAAAAAGAAACCTACTAGTGACGGGAATGGGCCAACCTACTACTACAAACTCAAATAATAATAAAAACATAATTAATAAAAATAAAAAATAACTCAAGTGGCCCAAACTGACTGTTTGAGCTGATCCTTGCAGTTATGCACTTTTCGAATGGAAATCAGTTTTTAAACCTTTTGTGTAGTAGTAGACTTTCAATACCTGCATCCTTCCAAGGCTTCATGAAGAAGTTTAATTATTTTCAGTTGTGATATTTCGAACTGAAGCAATGACTTCTTTTGCCTATATTTGTGTCTGGTTTATAGATATCGATAATTATATTTGTCGTCTGTGGAGTAGAAATTTATTGATCCCGTAAAATGTGATACAGTTTCACGCTGAATGTCAACCCGTTGCAACCTGTTTCCATTATCCTAGTGTAAGTCTGTCTATGAAGAAACGTGGCGGAGTTATTAACATTTATGAAGTATGAAAAAGATCGTAGATATGATGCAAATGGACAAATGGAAAATTATATAGTGGAGGAACACAAATTAAGTAGGGTTTTTTTTTTTTGTAGCTTTATTCATGTGCATCAAAATCACTTAAACTAATCAATTGTTGAACTTTCTAGTCTTACTTAATGAGTACTCATCTTATGTTGACGTAAAAATTATAAGACAAGTGTGAACATTTTATCCGTGCGTGTATAGAATGCAGGTAAATAATTGATTGTCTTATATTATTACCTTTTAAAGACCCATTTTCATGCTAAAAGGAAGGTAAGGTCTGGAATTTTAAGGTTTATTTATCACATCACATGATGGGAGATAAATCTTAAACATGACGTGCACTTGGGCCCGCCAAAGACCATTTAGTTGGGTTAAAGCTGCTGCTTAGAGGATATTCTCCATTGTTATGCGTTGGTCCTAATGTACACCTTTATCTAGATCTAGAATTTTCACCCCAACAGTGTGGAACCTCACCATGAACTCATGCATAGGAGTGGATATAAATTTGTTATTTTTCTAAAATTAATCTTCATTATTAATGTTTATGGTAGGTAGTTGTTAACATATATTCATGTAATTTCATCAAAATGCTAGTGTGCTGTATAAAGAAACCTATTGAAAAATGCTAATATACCCTAATCATCTAGATTCAATAGACAAATAGATATAGTTAGTTGAAATGACAACATATTTTTTGCATTCTTAATATGTTGTCAATTTTTTATGAGAGGTACTAAATAGGCAAGTCTTTTCTTATGCATCATCAATTTATCTTTACTAGGCAATGTTATTCAGGGATTGCATTTCTAACTGATCTCTTCTTGGTACAGCAAGTTCTCTTGAAGTCTATTCCTTCATGCTTTGAGCTGAAGTGCAGAGCATATAGCCTGTTGAGCCAGTGCTACCATCTCGTAGGCGCCATTCATTCTCAAAAGCAGATACTGAACAAGGGTTTAGAACTTTCTGCAATTTCTGGAGATGGGTATGAGATAGTTTTTGCCCTTCCGTTTCAGCCTGAAAATAGTGAATTCATAGCTTGTTTAGAAAGATAGAAGGATTTATTGATAGAATGTGAGATTGTATACAGATAGATCCTTGTGCTAAATATAAAAGGGAAAAAGATTACAGGAGACATCTCATCGATCCCTAAATTCTCAATTGGATATGTGATGCTGCTGTTCAAAGGGAAGAGAGATGCACTATCTTTCACCAAATTAGTCAGCATGTATTGAATTTGTAAAGTGTAATTGTCTATGCCCAAATTATTCACGTTATCACAAAGCAAAGGATACCGCCAAAAGATTGTCATTTTACTTCATTCAAAACCCCAAATATGAATCTGCATAAATTCTGCACTCCAGTTTCAAAAACTGATTATTTCAAATATTTAAAAATCAATGACATACTTTTTATTGATTTGTTGAGCCTTTCATGAAATTTTACTGTTGAAAATTGTTGTACCAAATGAAGCGATCTTAAATTTATCATGATTTTTGTCTTTGAGAGGTCGAAGTTTCAAAATTTCTCTGAAAGATCTGTCTCAGGTTATATCAGATTCGTTTTAGGGCACTTTCTTGAATGCTTACCATTTCATATGAGTTGCTCTGTGGCTGTGAGAACATCAAAACTTTTGAATTGCATGGAATGTTCGGAATTTATTAGTTTTAAATATTTCAGATGACGCTTTAACTAAAGATGTTAATTTTTCATTTTGCTTTCAATTTAACAAGTTTGGATTCATGGCTGCTTGTGGTTTATTCCTTGAAGGTTTGCAGGAAGGTTATGGTCTTGCAACTTCATTTCTCAGCTTGCGAATGCTCTAATAATTGAGGGAGACTATCAGGGATCAATTTCCACTTTGCAACAGGGACTAAATTGTGCATTGGAGATGTAGAGGTTTGCAGGAAGGTTATGGTCTTGCAACTTCATTTCTCAGCTTGCGAATGCTCTAATAAATGAGGGAGACTATCAGGGATCAATTTCCACTTTGTAACAAGGACTACATTGTGCATTGGAGATGTGTTATCCAGAGTTACAGGTTTGTCTAAAAATAATGACTATTTCTGGTTGTGAAATCTTGTTTGCGTGCCACAGTAGCATAATGAGCATAGGTTATGGCAGCTCCGGATATTACATTTTCAAGTGAGGCAGAGAAAACCTTTTCTAAAGTATATAAGATTGAGTTATCTTAGTGTTATGGGTATTGCTTCCTTTAATTATTTATCATACGCTGCTCATATTTCGAGGTTGTTGAGGTGCTCTCTTAAGATTCCCTACTAAATATTTTTCATGCTCATTTGGTTTATTAGGAGAAATTATTGCAAACCTCTAATTTTTTCCTTTTGTCGGTGAATCAGATGTTCTTTGCTACTTCAATCTTGCACGTGCGTGTTGTACAGTGGGATAGCACAAGTCTGGTAGAGGAATCTGTTAATAGATGCCATGTGATATGGGAATCTATCGAGCAAGATAAAGTAAGCCAAAATCCTCATTTGTTCTCTCTCTCTCTCTCTCTTTGCTGTTCTTTTTCATAGTAAATCCATGTCAATTCAACTAATCAAATGTTACTGAACATCTGCTATGTTTATTTATATGCTTCTACAGATGGAAAAGATTTATCAAATTGGTTTTGTAGAATAAATATGTCAAGTTCCTCGTCTTTTTCTAGATGCTTATATGTTTGTTTTGAGAGTACCAATTAATAATTCTAAGTGAAGGGCAACAACTGCATATCCGCATATGAATATTGATCCATACCATTTGTCTTGTGAGAATAGCATTTAATTTGAAGGTTGAATCAAAATATTGGTAATGTATTTTAGATACGTGTACTTCATTAAGCGTTGTCGGTAAACACCAAAATGAAGGAATGAGACATTTGAAGAAGTACTGCATATATTATTACTTTGATAGAAAGACACCATCTCTCAAGTGAAAGATCCATTTATTTATAGGGTACCTATGTGATTAATATTTACAACTCAGTCATCTCTATTTATTAATAGAAAATTGGAAGAACCGAAAAATTATCTGTGCTTTGCATTCAAATTAAATGATTTAACACCCAGCTGTTATTTATTTATTTTTAATAGAAATCCCTCTTGGGTATCACTTGTTTAGTGAACATTCCAACGTGAATATGTCTTGCGATTTTAAGTTAATTCACGTACACACGAGTTAAATAGTATCTCAATTGCCAATAGGATATGCTTGTGTTGCTCCTCCCCTGTCTACATCTCATTATCTTCCTTAAGAACAACTATTGCGGTGCACATTAACATGTAGTGCCATATTGAGCCACACCCCAGCTTCCACTTATTGTTCTTGGAAGAGCTTCCTGATTCTTCTTTTGCCTTAAAGAAGCTTCTATTTTCATGTTGTCATTCCTTATGTTGATTCTGAATCTACTGTTTGGAAGAAAATTAGTTTCATATTATTATTTTTATAGCAAAGCAAAAATTGAATAACAAAAATAGTTTTCTTTTGTGCAAAATTTCACATTTTTGATTTTTTGTTTCAATCATGAGAAGTATAAATAAAATTCATTATTCGTATCAAAATAATCTATAATTCTTTGACCTGCCACAATTATTAATTATTATTAAGGTCGATTGTATCTGGTGGAAAGGCAAGGTGTAGTCATTTTATGCTTCTGTCCGCTGATATCTCTTTAATCCAAAGAACCACAGTTTTTTCTCTCCTTTGAGGGACTTCTGTGACTGTCTAGAATCTAGATTATAACTTCTGACAAATTTTACAGATACACAAATGCCTTTTGCCCATTTTTGTTAATGGATTGCTCAACCCCTGTTCATGATTTCAAATTGCCCTTGGATAATATATTGTCTGATTGGATGAATATTGTAAGCCATACCAATTATGCGTGTATTTTTGTTTGTTGAAAAACTACATGTAAAATCAACTGACATATAGGTTTCTGTTTTCCTCTGCTTGTATCGGGAAGAAACAACAGTGCATTGGTTTATTATTTTATCATGAGCTGCTGAAATTGTTCTATTTACTCCGGATATGCGATTACAAGAATGCTGCTCAACATGTTGACAAATTGGATGTTGTTATAAAGTCTGACTTGGAACGGATGCAACATATGCGAGAACTCACCAAAGAGCTCGATGCACTAAATCACAGTCTCTCCCACTCTGATTTGAACTACAGAGACAAATCTGCTCTTACTGAAAAACAAGCTCAGCTTGAAGAACGACTTGGTAATTATAGTGGGATGAGTTTAACTGGGAAAACGCCTTTGGAACCTGCATATTTTGGAAATGTTAAACGAGCATGGGCTGATAAACTAGAGCTGGCTCCCCCTCCCATTGATGGGGAATGGCTACCAAAAAGTGCAGTCTATGCATTGGTAGATCTTATGGTGGTTGTTTTTAGCCGCCCAAAGGGACTTTTTAAGGAGTGTGGAAAGAGGGTTCAATCTGGAATGCAAATTATCGAAGGTTGGTTTTGGTAATCGAGATGTAATTTTAATATCTGCATTTGAAATAACCCAGTACTGATCACGCATTGTAAACTGCAGTTCTTGTACATGTAGAAGTGAATGGATGTCGATATGTTCTCTCAAAAATTGTTATCTATATGGATATATATTTGGTCATTACCAATTTTTTTGTTGCCAAAAGCATAATATATACTCTGATGTGAATGAAACTGAAAATGTTTTGTCTCCTAACTGTTCTAAGAGAAGAAGCTTGTTAGAGTGTGATCAATGTGTTCCATATTATGCGACCTGGGTTTTTTTAAGATTCCGAGAAGTACATTATCTTCCAAGATTATTGTCCCTTCGTCTTTGCTGGTTTTCAGTTGTTCCGGAATAGTTTGACCACTTCACCTTTTGTTGCTATATCAGACTGGTGGTATTACGTGGATTGTCAAATCCAATTGATAGAGGCCGTAGAGGGATATATTAATTAGGTGCTTGCGTTTCTTATGGTCCTGCATGCAGTATTTGGAAGGCCATGGGTTTTCATCAATTGCAGCTTATTTTGTTTATATCTGCAACTTGAGTTGCTTAACCATACGATCTATGCAGTGATTTAACACATCATGGCTAAACTGTGAAGAAAGATAAAATTTATGAAACTTTACTAATCTCTGGTGACTGGATATGAAAGGAGTTGGTAAATACATGCTTCTGAAAGATTCTTGCGTTTTGTGCTCAAATGTTGATAAAAACCCTTACATGTTGTTTTGACTGAAAGTCATTTGGATAGTTGATGAATGAACAAAGGTGTTGCTTAAAGCCTGTAAAAAATTGTAATTCAGTGTTAGATGTTCTTGATACCTGAATTATTCTCTTTCTTGCAGAGGAACTGGTGCAACTTGGGATTACTGATGGCATTAAAGGTTAGGCTTCCATTTATATGGGTAAATCATGTTTCTGATGCATAGTATCATTAGTAAGCTCCCAGTGAAGTTCTCTATGAATTACGAACAATTTTTCTGGTGTTGAGATATATCTCGATCTTTTTTAGGAAAATAGCGAAAAATGTTCTTCTAAGGTCTCTAACATATTTTTTTTCCTTTAATCTACTGGATGGCAGAAGTAGAACTGCAACACTCTGCAATATGGATGACGGGGGTCTATTTGGTGCTTCTAATGCAGTTCCTTGAAAACAAAGTAACTATCGATCTTACACGAACTGAATTTGTTGAGGCACAAGAGGTTGGTTATTGCCTGCTCACTTGCCATATTAGTTAAACTTGCATTTTCAATTTAATTTAAGTCTTAACTTATAATATCATGTTAGTTGAACAAGTTGATAGAATGATTCAAAATAACTCATTGCTAAAAAACTTCTGACCATATTTCTGGTCATATATTTCTCTGTTCTCTTTTATTTGTCACTTCTTGTTTAGAAGACATTATTGTTCAATGTTAAATTAAAGGCATCTGCAAGGTTGTTGGTATTTATGTTTTACGGGCAAAGCCTTGATCCAGTTTTTGATGGCATCCTAAGTCAGTGGAATCCGCAACATACCCTCCCTCCAGAACCAAAAAACAAGAAGTAAAATAGAAAAAAATTTACATTTTGTTTAGAAGTTCAATACTGAAGATCATATTTAACAGTTTTACCACATGTTTATTGTTAGTTGGAAGATACTTTTGAAAGGGAATTTTACTTCCGTCAAATGGGATACTGATTTGCAATGAAACATTGTATAATTCTGACGAGATATTGTATAATTTAAATTTAATGAAGAACCATATATCGTTGCAGGCTTTGATGCAGATGAGAAATTGGTTTATTCGCTTCCCAACAATCTTACAGGCCTCTGAGAGTATCATTGAGATGCTACAAGGGCAGTATGCTCATTCTGTTGGCTGCTATAGTGAAGCTACTTATCATTTCCTCGAAGCTTCGAAGGTAATTATTTGCTGGCACTGGTATCTAGGTGGATGCCAATTTACGCATTCTTTTCTGAATATTTTTACATAGATGATTTTCTTCTTGGTGTTAATTGTTACCGACATACTTGTTGATCCTCACACGTAGACCTGAGTTTGGAAATCCTATAAGATATATATATATATATATTTTCTTGATCTATAAATAACAAATCTACATGAGCATTATTAATGAATTTTACCTGCTTGATTGCTCATATGTAGTTAACAGAGAGCAAATCAATGCAAGCCATGTTCCACATTTATGCAGCAGTCTCTTACATCTGCATTGGAGATGCTGAATCCTCGGCAAAGGTATTGTATTTCCTGTCAAGAGCTGAATTTATATTTGTAGATGACATTGTTAGATTTTCTTACCAGGACTAGCTTTTCTACAGGCTGTTGACTTGATTGGACCGGTTTTGGGAGTCATTGATTCTTTTGTTGGAGTGCGAGAAAAAACCAGTGCCCTTTTCGCTTATGGCTTTCTACTGATGAGGCAGCAGAATCTACAAGAAGCCAGGTAGAAGTTTCAACTCTTGTTACATTACATCTTATCCTCCCATATTGTATGAATGTGCCTTTGCTAGTGCATGATTAGTGCATCTCTTTACTAATCTAAAACTCTGTAGGATAAAATTGCTTACCCTTGGTCTTATTAGTTTTGTGTTTGTAATTCCCATATCTATATCTTTTGGAAGGTGTGGTTCCGTTTTTTGTTTGTTTGTTCCTTTTTTTTTT
>CAIGRS010119454.1:0-34622 GCA_903798395.1 Fraxinus floribunda
TTTCTACTCAACTTCTTCATCAAGGTAGGTAGATTCAGATTTATTTTCTTAGAAATGGGATTTATATGTTGATTCTGCACTCGATCTGATTGTTGTGAATTGTTTAATTTCAACACAACATCGATCCAAGATTCTCATCTTCTAGGTCCTTAGATTTTTTTATTTTATTTATTTTTTTCCCAAAATTGTTGTTTCTTGATGGTAATCTTCCTCTAGCAATAGCGTTTTCTATTGAATTTTGTATGTGGTTATTTATGGTTTTCTCCTTGCATTTAGAACTGACCGGCCCTCAATTATAATAGGGGAAATACCTCTCCTTCCTTGCTAGTCTTCAGTAAGTCTCTGTTCACGTACAGTTTATGTAACATTTCTCTGTACCCTGCTTCTTCTAGCCATTCCCTTATCACTAATTTAATTTAAATTCTAAAATTAATAGGAATCGCTCTCTGAGCAATGTAACTAAATGAATACTGTGAATTCAGTCTTAGACTAGCTTAATCCGACTCTTTTTGAATTCCAAACTGCAGTTTCAGATATCTAAGTTATAATTTATATCCATCCTATTCTTAGCAGGCTAACAGCTAAAACAGTGTCACCAATGAATAACAGATGTCAAAGATCATTATTTTTGATTCGTCTTGTAAGTTCATCCATGAGTATAACAAAAAGATACGGACTAAAGGTGGAATTTTGGTATCAGCCTTTAGTAGTATAGCCGAATTATATCTCTAACTCGTAATTGCTTCTTCATATGTACCTTTGATATTATTGACGTGTCTCGTAGGTTTTTTTGTAACGTAGCACCCGCCTTATCACTTCCCTCGACATTGTATCTTTTACTTTTTCATGATCAATAAATATTATACACAAATCTTGCATCCTTTTTCTCTGTGCTTTTTTTATCAATCTCCAAAGTAATCATATCTCCTTGGAGTATACGTGAGATCAAATTGATACTAATAAATGATATTGCTTTTCTTCAGAATAGGAAATATAATACATTGATTTGGCGGCATGCATGTTATTTTGCCTTCTCTGATTGCTTTTGTTCGTAATGAATTATCTTTGATTTATTTCTATTTTTATTATTTTTTTTGTGAAATCCTAATTTCTGTGTTGATCCCTAAAGTTCAATTGATTATATATTTCTTTGAAGTAAATACTTCTGAGTGGCAAGAATGCAAAAGGTGAAGTTTTGTCTGTAAAAGAGGAAGCCTTTCTGAACTAACAAATTTGGGGAAATGGGATTTAGAAGAAAGATGGAGTCAAGGGTTAAGGAAGTTATAGAAGTACCTTCGATTAAATGGCATTCATTTTTCATTTTTTTACTTCTGTTACCTGGGCGATATATATAGATAATGCCATCTCATACCTTCTAATTAAAAACATTCACAATGAATGCATATTCTTTAAAGAGCTCTTTGTGGATGAGTTAAGATCGGTAAGCTAAAATAACTTTTATGAGAATTCTTTGACTTGATTGGGGAATGGTGCTAAACTACTAATCAAGAAATTGAATCACTATCTCCTTTTTTCCGAAGCAATCGCTCCAAGTTTTATTTGACACTACAATAGCTGATCTTTTTCCAAGATAGTCTTCTTTACAACCACTTCTGAAATTAATACTGCAGGTGTTGTTCACTGGGGTGGTTCTAGAAACAATATGTCAGGTGCAGAGGAAGTCAAAGAGCAAGCAGAAGTCATTATGGAGGACAGTGAAAAGTCCATGCCATCAACCCAGCAAGAGGTTCTGTTCAACTCATTAACTTTTGCGGTATCTCTAGATTTATATGTGCCATTTTCTTAGACGAAATTTCTCCTCTTCCTTTATAGGAAGAAGCCGTTAAGAAGAAATATGGAGGAATTATGCCCAAGAAACCGCCACTAATTTCAAAGGTAGTAAACTTTACTTTTCAATGGAAGTGCAGGTGCCAAGAACTTGAATAGCGTTCAGGTCCACCTCCATCCTTTTCTCAAATATCTACATTTGATGTCAGGATCATGAACGTGCTTACTTTGATTCTGCTGATTGGGCTTTGGGAAAGGTACTTCCTCTTGTTGGCACCTTCTCCGTCTTGTGCATGGAGGTTACAGAAGTAAAAAACTGGCATGCTCTAAAAGTACCTAACATCCATCAATGTTGTATGATGACAGCAAGGTGTAGAGAAGCCCAAAGGACCACTTGAGGCTCTTCGACCAAAGTTACAGGTGAACTCTCCTCGTACATGCTACTTATGACAGAGTGCAGTGCAATGACCTTTTATATGATGTGGCATGATTTTTCCATCAACTAACTAAATACTTCTGCAAATTGCTACATTTGTTTTCAACGTGTATCATTAATTCTCTGGCTAACCAGAAAATCAGGAAAAGCAGAATTTGTCTGCTCAAAAGATTATTTTTTGCTCGAAATGATCGGATGATGAGTTGCTAGCGCTGTGAAAGTTTGGCTGCTTTGCTTAGTGACATAACTGATGAGTCCAAAACGGAGGATTCTAATGCAAATAAACCTTACTGTTGGACATTAACTGCAACTTAGTGTTTCTGATGGTGAGAAGTCTACGATGAAATTCTAATAGAGGAAGGATATGTAGTAGTACTAGTATATCCAATTTTTTGATGAAGGTAAATCATTTTGCAGTTTGAAGGTTGATACACAGCTCGAGATATCCCCCCGCCCCCTCCTCCTTTTCAATGTTTACTATATTGAATTCTGTAACGTCCTGCATAAAGATTTATTTTCCCTTCACCTAAATAACAAATATTAGTGAATCCATAAGTGCCTGATTGGGAGAATGAGCTTAGAACATGGATTTATCTTTTATGTGATGATATTAAGCCAAAATTTTGATTTAGCTTTATAGTCACATGGATAAATGGATGATTTAACTGAATTCAATATTATATTAACTGAGTGGCTTCCTTGATTTATATTCATTCAGAATCTAAAGCTTTTCTTCCCCAATTCCGATTCTTTCTACCAAATATGGGATACGGATAATTAACCTCTTAAAAACTATCTGGATTGTAATGAAGGTTTATTACATCTAAAACTTTAAATATATACGAGTGCTGAGATGGAAAATGTCGCTTTTCATTGTATTTTTCTTAAGAAAAATTGATGATCCTGGAGGCTAGTAGATTTATGCACACATTTTTTTACAATCATCTGCTGACGTATCTTTTGCTTCCTTTTGCACTTGATGTTCTAGCCAACTCAACAGCAAACACGCTACCGTAAATCTCCTTATGCTCCATCTGTAGGTGAAGGTATGTATTATCATTGATTGTATTTCTTAATGGATTTGCCATTTTCCTTTAGATTCTTCTATAGAGACATGTATATAATTTTTTCTGTCCTTTTACTGTTTTTGTTTTATTGGCTTTTCACAAGTATAAGTTGTGTTTTATGAATCATCACACACGGGTAGGATGGTGAGAGGCTCAGTTCCCCAGTTTTCTCCCTAAACAGCAGCTCTTACTACTCTTTTTTCTTTGCATCTTACCACGTTTCTATATTTACGTAGATGGAAGTTCTACCCCGTCTGAGGAGGCAACAACAAATGAATGAGAAGCAGGCTTCGATTCTTTTCTTGTCGAGGTCATTGATTGTTGCTTAACTTGATGTATAAATGAGTGACCTGCTGCTGAAATAAAAACTGCGGCCATGTTTTCGTACTTGAGGTAGAATTCACCAATACATTGTAATTTTCCAGTCTCGAGTACTTCCTGATCTTGTTCCTGTTGTAGACTTTTTTCCTGCTTTTGGTTCCAAGTTCACTGTTGAGATTTCGGACCATTTATTCGAGTTTCTAAACCATTTTGCCATTTAACCTATTAGAAATTAGAAGACCACCTCAGAATAACTTATATGTTCAGTTTTCATATTCTAAGTACCGCTTCATGTCCAAATTAGCTTCATTTTAAATTGAAGGGTTAAATACAATTTTCATAACTGGACGATGACAAATCTTGGATTCATCTTTGATGCCATGTAAAACTTTGCATTTTATAAAACTATTCGAGGAATCTCACCCATACTAGAACCAATTTTATCAGTTCTTTATATGAAAATGATTTTTTTTTAAAAAAAACTATGGAATGGCCCATGAAGTTTATTTTTATGACGTTTCTCAACTTTTTGGTACATATTCTTTAAAACTTATTTTTTTCCACTCTCATTTTCAGCCATATATAATCTCAACATTATACTTTTGAGCGTGAATTCATAACTTCTTCCTATTTTTTATTCACATTTTTCAAAAAAAATTATACAAAGAGGCCCTGAATAATATAGCAACGATCCCACTACTACATAGACAACTACACAGTCCAGTGATCATTCCTACTAGAGATGAATAACATTATTCCTTATATTTTTGACCGAGTTATTTTGACTGATGTGCCCCAAAATTATGGGTTCATAGAGCCATGAACTTTCACATGCTTTGTCCCATCCACGACACTGGACAAGGAGATCAACTCCACATTACATAATGATTGAAAATTCAGATACAGAAAAAGGCATTTGAACCTACAGATACCATACTGGTTTTCACAGGATCAGTTTGTTCAGATGGCATTTCAAGTATCAGAAACCCAAAAAGTGGACTGCACTACTGATACTGTACATGGAAAATATAAGAGAAAACAGCTGAAATCTTTAACAAATATACTTCTACAGCTCTATCAGAAAACTCTCGGGCTTCCTCGACTCCTATGAAAATATAAAACCAACAGTCTCAAACTGCTGCAAACTTCATAATAAATACATAATTCAACCAGGTATGCCAGGACAAGAACCTTCAATGCGGACACTGTTTTGCAGTGGCACATGTCCATGTGAATTAAGAGTGATCATGATCAAACCCTCACCTCGGGAAACGAATATCTAGTTCGTGACTATAAACTCCTTGGTTATGAGCATCATGAAAAGGGTGGATCTGCTTTGAGTTTGCCTGGAGTTCCATTTCGACTAGCCTTTGGAATGCCTCGGGAGGATTACCAAAAGAATTATCAGGAGCTGGAACAATAATGGGAACAACATTTGTAAATTTTTACTCGAAATGGGGAAAAAAACAAAACAAATCTCAGATTAAGTTGTTTCTTGTTTCAATTATTATGGAGATATGCACAAGCTCAAATTATGAATAGGAGTCATGCTTTGGCAGTTGTATGCTTGTGTTATCCGCAACAATGTTAAACCACAAAACTAGTGTCCAACTCAAAAATATAAAATATGAATCCAAGCATAAAAGCAGACCAAGAACGATAAGCACTAAATGCTTGTTTCATTAAGGGCCAAGAACCTGTGACGGATTTTTCAATAAGATCCATTTTCCAGATGGAAGAACACAAAAGGTGCTAAATCTTTAACCTTTCAGAAAATGAATAAAATTCAAATCCTATTCGGGTTTCTGATAGATACTGCTTCCTCTTACACAACAAACATATTTTTCTAATTCATTGAGATCAGGTGGACTTTCATTGCCAATCATTTTACTATATATGAAAGTGGGAAAGTACTATCTGCTTAATTCAACAGATTTTAGAAGTACGTACCTAGAATTTCCCCAACACGTGATTCAATATTTGAAATGTTTTGATTTCTATAAATTTCTCAACTATAATATAACCACTCAAAATTTATTGTTTACAGGCTACAGTGACATCTCCATTTTTTTCCCCAAGTCGTTCAAACTATAAAAGGCTATGTCTTCTACCTAGTGACACATAGGATAACCATAATACATATCTAGAGGCAGTTGACTGATTAAATTGTATACATAATATCTAATATATCTAACAAATCAACAAAATAACAGTTTGAACTTCTGATATTTGTTAGTTCAATGTTTTGAGAAGGCAGAACTTCTTTAAATTTATTCCACTTACCATAAGCTTTTCGTCGAAATTCAATATTTCGTTTGCTTTGGAAGTACAAGTAAAACCCTTCCCACAACAAACTAAGCTTTACTCTCGATGCACTAGAGGTTGGCCAAAAGCAAAACCATTTCGATTGGTAAATAATTTCTGATTCCTAAAGATGATAAATAAAAATAACTTCAGTGAAAGTTCCGTTAGTCTGTAGTTTGTTGACTTCAGTATCCAAATTGTTGATATTTAATATCTAGATACGCTAGATGACTGTCAGTACTAGAAGATTACTTTGGCTGGCAATAATCACCAATTACCCCATGGTACATGATTTTTGTTGACTACATATGGAGATTTCTTTTAAGTCTTGCCAAAATATGCACTTAATTTAGGCATAAAAATAAGAAAAAGATTCTGATATAATTATTATAGACAATTGATTTGATTTTTACAGTGATATTGAAATTCTTCCATGTTTTTGTCCCATATTTTCTTTGGTCTTTCTATCCATCTCTCTCTCTCTTACCTGTCCTACATCACTACCACTCTGTAGCATACAAAAAGCCTACTAATTCCTTTTGGTTCCAGAACCAGGATAACCACCTTTGGCCATTAAGTTAACAGAGGATTTAGAGAACATATTGATACATTCTCATTACATCATATAGATGATGTAAGTACTCCCATGTTGACTTCTATAACAATTAAAGCTGCAAGGTAATAACCAAATAAGGACGACATAATCATTACAGGGGTCAAGTAACACCAAAATGTAATTGTGGATTTTTATAAGTATTCTAAGACAGGTTTAGCTCTAATTAACTGGCTGATAAAAGCAAGTACATCAATTAGAAATATTGTACAAAGGCAGATTAGTGAGATAAGGAGTTCAAAGCAGGAAGATAATTAGCAAGCATTTTGACAGCCCAAAAGAGGTTAATAGGTTCTTATATCATCAGGAATCAGCATAGAATGATCTTAGTATAAATTTTAGTCTATGATAAACTTCAGTACTGTTTATTCATATGTAATTAAAGTAAAAAAAAAAAAAAAAAATTAGATTACTTATTCTTAATTTGTTTTTTACTTACCAAAGAACAATCCCATGACCTACTTCTCTTTCTTTTCAATTTCCAAGGTGATTAGATCCAGAACTTTGATTTTTTGAAGTTTTATAGTCTGCACAAGTATTCTTTGATTTGATGTGCTATGGTGCAATTGACTTACCCTAATATGAATTGAAAAGGTTCAATCTAAAAAAATGTGGTAAATATATCTCAGCTATAGTAAGCCATAAGGACGAAAACAGAAAACTTTAAAAAAGGGGGGAAGTTTCTACCTGGCATTGACATCCCAACGCCGCCAATGTTGCGTTGGTGGGGTCCAAAAGGAAACCCTTGCATTGGGGTCATGTCCTGAATAAAACTGGTTGTCTGATTGCCAGGATAAGGCACAGGAGCACCCCTTGGAAAGTCAGGTAACAGCTGAGGACGATTTCCTGGCATTGGCATAGGATGCAGCATTGAACGGTGAGCATGGAGATCGTACCCTGCAACTCCTGCATTGGGATGACGAAAAGGAGGGCGAATAATTTTTGCAGGAAATTGGGAATTGGCTGTAGCATCATGATTGAACATACTCACTGGACCCATGAACTTCTTCTGGGAACTCGTGTGAGCAGGATGAGAATCCAATGGATGGAATATTGGACTCACATGACTCATATGTGGGGGCTGAAACTGGGGAGGTGATGGTTGGACCTGAATATTGCGATATGGAATCTCAGGATCTGTCTGTTCATAAGGACCATGTGCAAAGGGCAGACTTTCTGAACCTACTATAGTTCTTTTGTCTTTGATGACAGCACCCATAGCTGCCAAATTCTCAGCTATGTCAACGTGCACGTTTGAAGACAAGAACTCATTTTTACTTGAATTTCCGGTTGGCATCAATGTCAACAATTGGGGTTTCTGAGAATCTCCAACAGAAATTAAGCTCTCATATTCAGGCAGATGAAATTCAACTGCCCCACTATAGCCACCATGTTTGGCCATTACTTCAGTCGGGTACTTTGATGAATTTATTTGAGAATCATCAAATCCTAGCCAGTTCCCAGACTTGGCCAGGTTGGTTTGCTCTCTCAAAACATTATTTTCCTTACTTGTTCTTTGAAGTCCAATTTCATCAATTGTAGAAGAAAAAACACCATTTTCCATGACTGGAAAGGATAATCCATGAGGCTCCGGAGCAGCAACTCGCACAGACACATTTGAGCCCCTTTGGACAGAAATAGGTGCTTCAACTGACTGGAGCTCCTTCATGAAAGCTGTTCCAAAGAGCGTTTCAAGTGTAAGAGTATTTCCAGAATAATGTATATTATTAGTTTGCTCTTCAGCTTTAGGATCATCAACTGCAGTTCCTATTTCATGCTCTTCGGAAACTAGTACTTTGTCTCCAAAGCCAATGTCAGGAATGGGGCCCAGGGTCATAGTATTTGGGTCTGATCCCTTTTGCAACAATGAAAGCAGGTGCTGAGATGCATGATCATCATGTTCTCCAGGCTGTTCAAAATTTGTGCTGGAAGCACTCCAGCCTTTCAACAGTGGCATTGTGTTTAAATTCTTTTGATTGTATTCTGACAACATTGACTGTTCAAGGTCTTCGCATGTAAGGACAGTCGAAGTTACTTCTTTTTTATTACTGATGAACACCTCTTCAGAGATGCCATTAGTTGCAGAGGGCATGTCAACTGAGGACTTACTAGAAAGTTCGGAGCTCTCATGTGTAAAGTGCTCAGATTTTGCAGCAGAACCTTGTAATCTTTCTTTATCGCTAGTGACAATTAATGCGAGTAAATCATCCGGCCTTCCAGCTGAGATGTCATTCACTGACTGAGCTTCTGTAATGCAACACAAAGGAACAGCACGGTGTAAATTATATCTTTCTAGGGCTACTTACAAAACTGAACGCAAAATACTCATCATCCATACCTTCTTCAGAAAACCATCGGGCAAACTTTGAGGACTGAGTAGATTTTGGGCTCCACGTGTCGGGAACTTTGCCATTGTGATGCTAGAGGGAAAAGGCAAGATATAAAGTATAGTAATGGAAGTCACAAGCAATGCATATGGGAAGGAAAAGAAAAGGAGTAAGTTGGACTAAATGAATGTCAATAAATAGATAAGAGACACCTGTTCATTTCGCTAGGCCTAAAAGATCAATCGCCCTAGACCTTGACAGACTAAATCTACCCAACTCAGAGAAGTGTTTGTTCAAATCCTTTCAGCATGCTACACTTAAATTAAAAAGTTTACTTTCAAGTAAATTTTGCAAGTGAATAAGTTTACAAGTAAATAATTCTTTTCTTTGGCCAAAATAGGAAATAAGTAAATTACTTATTTTGATAATAAGTTCATAGTTACTTCCAAAATAATTAACTTTTTTTACTTAAAAGTAAGAAAAAAGCTATGCATCCAACATGTTTGGAAACAATAAGTTACTTAAATAACTATTTACTTATTTTAAGCTTAGGTATGTGGCAAAAGAAGTCGTAAAGACCAATTTGTTGATAAAAAGGAGAAAGAAAGTGTTGGTCCTAGTCCACATTGGTTCAAAAATTTGATAAAGCAAGAATATCTGAAAAACTATAGTCAAGTTGGAGCCAAAAGTTGGAAACATGTTCTACACTATGACATAATTTCTGGTCAACCACTAATAATGAGGGAAAGCATATCTAACAATCTATAACATGATTATACTTTTCATAGACAGGAACAAGTCAACTTGAGAAACACGAGCTACTGCAGACAGCAAACGAGAGTGACGGGATTTGGACAGAGTAAAAGAGTGTTCAAAAGAAAAGTGATTAGAATTATGACTACCTCAGCTGAATCAACAGTCCCATCATCTTTCATCGTTAGTGTACTGCCAAAAAACTTTTCCAGAACTGATGAATAGTTTCCCTCGGACTTGCCGACGACTTTGTCCTCCAATATTTTGGCATTAAGTTCCGACTCGTACAAAATTCCATGGTCATCCGAAAAACTAGTAGGATCACACTGATCTTCCATGCTGACTTTCTCGTGAGGCATGCCTAAACTTGAGTGTGAATTCACAATCTTCCCCTCGTTCAGAAGTGGTACATACTTATTCTTATCTTCAGTTTGCCCATCAACAGAGCTAATTTCTTTTGATAACTGCTGCTCTAAACCATCAACATTACCATTTTGGACAGGGTTGGTTCTAAAATGCAGAAGTCTTTCCCCTGCTACACGCTTCCCAACCTGTAAGAGCAAAATAAATTAGATACATGTGAAGAACAAAGACAGAGAAGTTTCTGACAGAACAATTATAACAGCGTTACCCAATATAAATTTATCAGCAATCACTGAATAACATAAAATACCATATAAAAGTATTAAGATCCTGGCTAGATATATAAAGCTTCCACTTGACAAATTTATCAATGGCGGTACACGCATATTCTGATATTAGCATCTACATTCTTAGCATAAACTGTGCATCCCAGTCTTCAACTTGTGTTTCCAGAGTAAGTTTTCCTTGCGATAGTTGAGTTATAATGAGAAAATATTTTTAGTTTGCCACTACTTTCTGAGGGCCTAACTAACTGTTGAAAAAACTGACGACTATAGTATCCAAAGTAGGCCAAATTTGGACAAGGAAAATAAAAAACATTAAGGACAAATCCCACCCAACCACTCACCCTAAATAAAGGGGGAAGAGAGAAGAATATAATCATAGCCACGACAAAAATTAATTGACTCATTCGAGCATTATGTGTCAATGAAGCGGATGTTAAAGCCATCTATCACTCAACAAAGAAATGAACAAAAATAGAGGAAATCACTTAAAACGGAGTGTTTTTTCCTTCCAAGCTCGTCACTGACTAATTAATTCAGCAAAGTACAGAAAACTAGGCAGGCAGATTGCAGCATATTACAAACAAGGACACCACAAGAATTATAAGAGGGGAAAATGACAGGCTATATTACTAAAGTAGATAATTGGCCAGTGGTCATCCGGCAATCAATCATAGAGAGTAACCGAAAATAATATACCTCTGCTAAATGGAGAGGAACCAAAGATTCCGTGTCAGAATTCTTCTCCAGAATATTGTTAGTAAAACCCGGTGGAACAGATGGTCTAGGAGCATTTGAAGAAAAAGAGGATTTTCCAAGTTCATTACTCAAAACAGGAGTAGTTGCAGTCGAAACATCCAATTCATTATACCCTCCCAGAAGTCCCTTTTCCTCTTTGTTACCCTCCAAAGATTCACAAAGGTCTAAGGGATTGTCAACTTTATGCTTCTCCAGACTCATTTTCTGTTTCCCCTGAAGAGACTTCTGTTGTTCTTTTCTCATCAATACAAACGAATCTGGAAAGGAAGTCAAGATAAAACTCAGCCAATGACAAAAAGAATGAAGTAGAAGACATGTTAAACCAATATAGCAGCAGCAAAGGTACCAACCACACACGGCTCCAAAAAGAAAGGAAATATACCTCTTCTCCTCTTTTCTTCTTCTTCCCTATCATCACTAGTGTACTCCGTTGAACCAAATGTTTCATCATTATAGGAATCGGTCTCTCTCCGAGAGTGAGGTATGGCCTGAAATAATTATGAATTGCATGAGATTATGCATAACAAAATGCCCACAAGTTTTCTTAACATGGCACATGGGTGCACCAAGGTTTTTAGAACAATTTGGACACAGAAAAAGAAAGAAAACTATAGCTCACTGACCCAGACACGGGAAACTGAGCTACCAGAAATCAACTTTAACCTTATATGGCCGCGGAGGTTGATATGGCTCATTCTTCTTGCTAAGTTGATAGTTCTCATTTGCTCGCACCTTTGCAACTGAGATTCCAGCTGCATAACCAGATGGTCTTGGAAATGAACCACTTCCAAGAAGTCCATCATGCTCAGGAGTCTGCCAAGACCTCCGAGATGGATGGCTGTATCTCCTTCCAGAATCTGCAAATGATGTGTGATAAAGTCATCAGACCATAAGAATAACTATCTGATAAAAATGTTGTGAATGGTGGAAGACTGAAAGATGGAGAAAATAACGAGATGTACGGGAACAAAGGGGTAAATATGGCATGCATGCACTCACAGTGCACGGAAATCTGATATTGGGAGTGCAATAGAGAACTATAAATTGTCTGCATAAACTTTTTGCAGAAGGATAAATGGGTTTGACCCAAGGAACAAGCACCAAGCTAGGCACCCAGTCATTAAGCAAGAATACAGGGACTGTGAGAATTCGGTACCTCTTGACAGTATTCAAGCTCCATTCACTCACTAAAATTTTAGCATTCTAGGAAAATAAGAAAAGGGGAAACGGTAATCCCAACTACAGCTAATTTTGGTTATAGAATAAGTATATAATTGGTCCAACAAAGCCAGATAAAGGAATAAACATAGTAAAATGTGAGATTATTTGATGGATACATTTGAATGATATAGTCAAAGCTTTATAAGCACTTATAAGTTGGTCAAACTCTATTTTTATCTACACATTTCGTAGGACTCATAATTTTTACCAACTTTTTAACCACATTCCTTGGAACCCACTCGTTATAAGCAATTACAATGCGTGTTCGATCGGACTTAAAATTCAATTAAAATTGAAAATATTGCCGTTATTGGGTTCCACTTGTTTAATAAAAGTCAACAATAACGGTTAATTTTTCAATTTTAATCCGATTTTAATCTCTACCGAACACGTCCATAATCTTTGACAAACACGTGGAANTTAAAATCCAATTAAAATTGAAAATATTGCCGTTATTGGGTCCCACTTGTTTAATAAAAGTCAACAATAACGGCTAGTTTTTCAATTTTAATCCGATTTTAATCTCTACCGAACACGTCCATAATCTTTGACAAACACGTGGAAGCATCTAACCGCTTAAACTTTTAGATCAAATGGCTCAACATGACAATAAATCAAGCAAATATCTAGGGTTCAGTCTCATCGTTGCCTATTTAATGAAATGGTACACGTGTCAGTCTTTGATGGAAAAACAGAATCCCGCCTACACGAGGGAGCACATTGAAGACTATATTTAAATGATAAAAACGTGAACTTCTCTAACATCTTAAGTTTTTAGATCAAGTGGTTCAACAAAATTACACAGCAAAAGGAAATGCATCTCTAAGCTAGTTGCATAAATAATAATGGTTCACCAGAAAGCCCAGCACAAATTAACCCTCTATATAACTAACCAAGTTTCATATCTTTCCTTCCTGTTTATCGCACTAAACAAGGTCGTAAAACTAGTCCACAGAATTTTAACATACCATTGTTTCAATACCTAGTTTGAGAATATCGGTCTAAGGCAGTGAAGAATTGCATAATGCTTGTAATTATGTATTGGCAAAAAAATTATTTCAGAATTAAAAATGAAGACATAATTCGTGATGTTTCAATAGTATGACATGCAGACCTTTCCAAGAATTTATAAGAAACTATACTCCATGTACTTCCTAGGAACTAGAGTGCCCTTTCCCTTGCTACGAAATACTCAAGGATTGGCTTTAGTAATTATTATGGAGTCCATATGTAACATGTGAATACATGCATAAACATATAATTTATACCTTTTGGATTTAATTTACACTTTTTACACATTTTTGTGGATGGAGAAGTGAAAAAGCTTAATATCTTGTCATGCAATGTCCATAAATGACAAGATCACATTTCACGAGTCAAAGCCAAACAAAGTTAGGACTCTCGCACACCTGAAAACAGTATTAATAATACCTCTCTTCAGATCATTTTGGAACTGACCACTGGACACTGGACAGGCAGAGTACTACAGTTTTTTGAGCACTGCGGTAGTGGGGATCGAAATCCTTCTACTGGTTTCGATTCAATAATATTAAGAAAAGAAAATTGAAAAAATTATTACAGACATGGACCTGGATGCCTATATATATGTGTCCTGAGGTTCAATTTCCTTGCCTCAGGCACTAAAGTTCTAAGTGTCATCAAAGTCCAGGTGTGGCTCTTGATTTATAGTTCAATGACCCCTCCACATTTGTACTTGCATGCTTTAATCAATTATACAAATAAATTAGCAGTGGAAATATGGATAGGTATATCACCAAGCATTCAGAGAAATTTTAATGCTAACCTGAATCCTTATCAGATTGTGAGTCACTGTCTCGATCACTCCGTCCAGAATGGCTTTCCCATCTCCCATAAGTGCCTCGCGAGTAATTACTAGAATCCCCACGAGTAGGTGGTGATGAGCCATAGTCATTGCGTCTGAAGCCCTGCAATGGAAAGCTTCCTGAATTTCTCGGTCGATCTTGTATGCTTTGCGAGGCATCCACAAATTCACTGCTTCAAATTCAACAAGATACATATAACATGCCACAGTACCTTTTAAATAGAAATAGAAACAACAAGACAGGAATGCAATAAACCAACAGAACTGGAAGATAACTTGATAACTATTCTTTTGAAGCCATTGTCTAACTAGGCATTAGTAATTCTCATGGGGTGAGGGGCGAGCGTTCTTACCGTAGTATAGATTCGTCGAACCCACTTGGTAACTTCTTGCAAATATCCAGATCACGCAAAGACAAAAGGAAGTTTTTAGTGTACAAGATTTTCGGCTTCCTATAACATAAAAACAACTTGTATGTCAATTTTCACCCAAATAAACATGACATGAAATGAAACTAACAAACTCGTTTAAAGAAGAGCAAGTTAATTACTTTTGCACTTCGTGCGACTTTTCAAGAACATTGTCCTGTGAGTTTTGATCTTCATTTTGTAAGTTCATTCTGCAATTCCCAGCTAAAATTTCTTGATGTTGGGCTAAATATAACAAGCTCTTGTAATTCGACCAAGCAAAAACACAATTCTACAAAGTATACCCCCAAAACTCAATCGAAATCCTCAATTTCCCATGAACCTCAAACTGAGCCCTCGAACCCTCCCACCATCCAATCAAACCAATAGCAAATTTGTCAAACCTCCAATTTTTGAGCTGATTTCATATATTCAAATTCAAATAAAAGCTAACAAAGCAATAGTAAATGCTAATTATGCTATAACTGAAAACCGAGCTAATCCGCAGGCTGATGCTCAATCAAAACCCATTCCTAAATCCAGTGAAATTCAATATACATACATGAAAACAAAAACACCCCTACCCTTTTCTCCTAAAGCAAAATAATTAAAACCTCAGATTATCGATAATATCGCCCCGGATTTCCGTACAAAATTATCTAAAAGCATGTCCTAAACTAGGTTTCTGTTTCTGCCTGAATCGAGAGAAAAACAAAACTAGGGTTTAGAATTTCGTAGTTTTTTCCTCCTTTGAGATCAATCGTCTGCTTAATGAGAGAGAACACACGCGTATATGTATAACCGTAGTATGTATAGACAGGTAATCTATGTATTGGTGTGTGCATATATTCCGAATTGTTGGAGAGGGAGATGGAGAGAAATGTTTTGTTGGGTGTCAAATAGGAACATTTGCACCGTTGGTGAGTAGCGCGTTAATTTATAGCAATTAGTACTCGACTTTCATTATACTTGTAAAATCAATCTTTAACGACTCAAACCGTCCAAATATTTATAAAATTCTCATTCGACCGTCGTAGAAATGTTTCTCGATGCAAGTTGAAAATCAAGACTAACTTTATAAAAATAGACTTATTTGATTAGAAGGTTAATGCAATAATTAATTCTCGATATTTCATTTAAGGATGGCAACGGGTATGTATGAGATGTGTCGGTCATTTCTACCCTCATTTTGTCGAGTGTTTTTATTATCTTACTCCGTTCTTATACCAGATTAAAGCGGGAAGAGTTCGGGACAGAATCGAGGTGTGGCAAGATAGGTTCCTAGTCCCATTTATCGTCCCCGCTTTTTTTTTTATATAAAGGGCAAATATTTTTTTTTTCAATTTGATAAGAACGACTTATATTCTCTTTAAAAATAATGATAAATCTTTTATTTTTGTTTGTTAAAAAATTTAAATTTGAAATTAACTTTAAACGAGATGGATAGCGGGACGAGAGCTATGTTTCTTCTACTTATTTTGGTACAATGACCCCCGTCCCGTTTACCCGATTAGGCTGGTAATCTCCTCCACATTCTAGACGGGGTTGCTCAGATATCGAGTTAAACGATTTTTTTTGTCGTCCCTAATTTCATTATGCTTCAGTTTTGTTTAGATGAAACTTAGATTTTTAATAGATTTTTATTGAAAAGTTGTGGGTATATAAAATATATGATTGGCTTAAATCTTAATATAACATTTTTGGTGAACCCAACAAGAACTATAATTGTAGAATTAATCCCTAATTGATCGAAACCATCCAATTTTTTATAAAATTGTCATGTGATCATCATATAAACAATTATCAATTCATGCTCCTAGGTACTAGTTCAAGTTGAAAAGCAAAATTAATTTCATAAAGATAGACATGTGAGTGTCCCGGTAAATTTGGATAATTTTTGTCATTAAAAATTAGAATTTGCTCTTTTTAAAATGTGAGACCAAATTTATTATACGACAACAGCTTGGGGACTTACATTGAAATAACATAAAAATTTTAGCTAAAAAAATTGATTAAAATTCAAGTGTTTTTTTGATACTCTTTAGTTTATTTTATGATTTGATATATGATCATTTTCAACCATACATATACACAATAAAATATTTTAAATGTATATCAAAAACTTTTTCATACTTTATAACCACACGTACAAACATACTCCTAAAAGTTATTATTCAAAACTCTATATTTCTATCAAAATAGTTGTCAAACAGGCTATAAGTCATGATCTAACTCGCGGGTAATTGTTTTAATAATTGTCCAACTTATATCATGATCACAGGTTACTCACTAAACTTAAAAATTCTTTATAGTGTTCACCGTTTGCACTTCATCTGCCATTCTAAAAAATGCATGACCTTATTTGTTAATGCAACTAATGAAATTTTGATGGGAAAGTTACTTTTGTAAAAAAATAATTATAACTCAGCCAAATCATTATTGCATTACTCATCCAACTTATACTTGGTCACAACGTAATCATCAGACTCCAAAATGATTCCCCATGGTCACTCATCCTTGAAAAGTTACACTCTATTCATCATCCGTTATATTTTGTTCACTTCGTTGCTAATATATCACAAAAAAATCCCACGCCGCAAGTTACAATTGTTAGAAAAATTATAATTTAGCTGAACCATCAAATCAATGAAATCACTATATTGACTTCCAAATCCCATAAACTTCTTTGAAACCCAACAAAACATCCCCAATATATGCCCTAAAAAACTCTAGCCCCCAATTCACTCATCTCACCAACGTACAATTAAATTGTGTAATAAGACATAGCTGAGTGTTGATAATGATGCGATAAGTTACTACTTATAAAGTCCTATCTCCCAATTGTATCATCAGCTCGACGTCTCTCTCTCATCACAATCTTCCATTTTGCAGGCGCGTATCCAACTATCCAAGGAAGGAAATGTCACCGAACTTTGATGGTCGGGTATGGTGGAATACCTTTTATGTCGCGTTCACATTTGTTGTTCTTCGTTCATCAATTGAGCTGGAGCTCAATGACTTTTCCTTCCTCAAATAGTTGGATACACACCTGCAAAAATGGAAGATTGAGATGAGAGAGACATCATAAAAATGATACAATTGGGAGATAAAACTTTACAAGTAGTAGCTCATTGCATCCTTCACAACAATTCTCTTTACTTGCACAATTTAGTTGTATAAGGGTGATACAAGTGAATTGCGGGCTACGATTTTTTTAGGATTGAAATTGAGGACGCTTTATATGATTTTAAAGAAGTTTACGGGCGGTGAAAATCGCGTTTCACACATGGTGATTTTGGTGAGTTAGTGGTTTGATTGAATTGTAATTTTTTAAATGACTAGTCAGAGTTGAACGTACATTGCACGTTATTATGAAATACTTTATACGTGTTATAAAAATAATATTTGAAATAAATTTGTTGGGAGGATTTGATAAGTTTCAAACCAACTAAAGAAAATAAAATTTAGAATATAAATTTAAGATAAGAAACTTGGACTCTCAAAATTCAACTTCTATAATTCAAATTTTTTGTGATGATAAAATACTACAAATGAACAATCTTTTTATACTACATCTGATACATTAGAATTAATTACTAATACATGATTTTAAGCCCCCATTAAGATTTTTAGATACACGAATATAAATAAATTCATTTATATTAACTCTAGATTCATGTAGATCAAGATTCATTAAGCCAAAATTCATTGAATCTAGATTAATGTTAATTAATAAGAATTAATAACACGAAATTATGCATGATAAGGATTTTGTAATATTTATTACATATTGAAAAACGAAAAGTAATGTATTATTAAAATTATTTAATTGTAGTAAGATTAAAATCGTCCAAAAAATGATTCTCAGTGATATTTAATATATTATAGATAATAACTTGTCACATGAAATTTTTGTGCGACACATAAGCAATGAAGGGAACGAAATATGGCGGATGATGATGTAGTGCAATATTTCAAAGATGAATGATCATTTAAAAGCATTTCGAAGTTTGATGATTAGGCTGTGACAAGTGTAAATTAACCAAATGGGTAACGAATTTTTGAAGAGTCTAAATGGACAAAGTTTAGCGATCACTATGTGAAGCAATTCGAAATTTAACAAGTAAATTGTGATCGTGTATAAAAGTTGGGAGATTAAGAATCGCCATTCTTGTACGACAACAAAGGTGTGCTGAAGTCAAACAAGGAACAAACCAATTAATCATCCCATTGTTTTCTCGGTGTTTGGGGATTTCCTCCAAGTTTAAGCTTAATTAATATTTGATCATTCATCTTAATCTCACGCATTAATCTTAATTCGTACATATTTATATGTATATCAGTATATGCCGATATGTTGTCATTTCACCACGTAGCAGTAGTGCCAATGGCTAAACCCTCATTTATGAGAGCAAATCAATCCTGGGCTCCAGATCTCACCACCGAGCGTACAATTCCCGTCGGTGCCGCCGCCTTTCGCGGCCGCGACCTTGTATTCGTTGTCAATCCTCGAGGTCTCGATTTCCCTTTCCGCTTTTTTGTGCAGTTTATCGCATTGGCATTAACGCCCGCATTAGTAGTTATATATGTGTGGTTTTTGAGGTGGTTTGTTTTGCTTTCTAATTCGTTTTCGTGTTTTGTTTTCTGATATGTGCTAATAAATTGTGGGTATTTGGAGGTGAACGTATGCTCTCTAATTTGTGTGGTTTTTGTGGTCTTTTTATGTTTGTTAATTGATTGTAATTGATGCAGGGGCTAATGGAAGTACTGTTAAGGAATGGAAGAAATTATTGCCATACCTAAGGTCTCGCCTTGGAACAGAATGTAATGTGAGTTTTCTGATTTTCCATCAGTAGATTTTATACAAGTCCTGATTTTTGTTGCTCGGCATTTGAAATTCAGTTCAACTTGAATAGTTAATTTATTGATTGATCGGAATTCAATCATAAAGAAGTTATTCCCAAAAATTCAAAACATTTCCTCACATGAATAATTGGTAAAATAGTATTGGGAACAGTAGCAATCAAATATGTTTAGTCTGTCCATCCTTAGGTATATTAATCCACAATATGATTCAAGGACGGATAACGGCAGGGCTTAAATATTTGCTTGAACACATTCTTCATTACATTCTTGGAACTCATATCTGTTATAATCCTCTAATCCAAGTAACAAATCAGAAATATCTATCCATAAAAGAACTATAATATAAAGTCTTTCTGATGACTTAGAGCCCGCTTGCCAGATCTTTTCCACTGGGTTTTGACTATTTTTGGTGTCACTGTCTATGAAAGATTATAAAAATCTGTGCTTGTTAATTTTTGGGGAAAACGCCTAAAAACAATGTAGCGTAATTTGGGTTGTATTTCTCAATTCATCAAAGCAGTAATTTTTTTTTTTACACTTTTTCAATTTTTCTTCCAATTTTACACACTCAAAACAATTATTTTCAAGCCACATATTTTATTCAAAACTAACTTATAAATAGAAGCTACAATAGCTAAAAAATTGACTCATAAGTAAAAATTGACTTATGAGACAAAAGTTCACTTTTATGTAAAAAATGTTTATAAATTAAAAAAATACAATAGCTACAAAATTTACTTATAAGCAAAAAAATTACTTATAATTAAAAATTGACTTATAAGACAAAAGTTCACTTTTATGTAAAATAATTGTTTATAAATAAAAAAAGCACTACTCATAAGACAAAATTTCACTTATAAAACATAAAAAGTTACTTATAAATAAAAAATTCAGACGTGTAAAAATTTAACTTATAACTATAAAGTTCACTTATAAATAAAAAAAAATTATAATTAAAAAATTAATTATAGGTACAAATTTCACTTTTAAGTCAAAATTGACTTACATATATAAAAAAATTATGAGTAAAAAAATTTCATACAATAACCTAAAATTTAGAAATTCTTCAAGTTAAAAAATTTGGATGTCGTCCATTAGGAAGTATTTAGCGAAAAGAGCTTAGATGTAACTACTAGTGAAAATTAACTTCACAAATTATGGGTGTGTTCAGTCGTGCTTAAAATCCAATTAAAATTGAATATATAGTCGTTATGGGGTCCCACTCGTTTAATAAAAGTCAATAATAACGGCTAATTTTTCAATTTTAATCTCTACCGAACACACCCTATATTCGTTTTTCTTCATCTTATAATCCAATAGAAAATGATTGGCATGCAAGAGCTTTTAAAAGCAACAATAATTAGTCCAAAGGTTAGTTCATATACAATAGAAAATGATTGGGTAAACTATGTAAAACAATATTGAATTGTAAGGAGTGACTACACATACCTACCTTTTTGGTATATATCTATGTAATTTTATTCTTTTAAAAACTTTAAAAACCGTTGAATGATAAATTCCAAAGCATGCATTGGACTATTTTAAAAATCATCACTAAAAAAATCATCCAAAATTAGATCCCTCATGAACATCCAAAATTGGTACTTTAAAAGACTCCAATAACCGGTACTTTGAGAAACCCCAATAACCCAAAACTCCCAAGTAGGCCCTTACTCTTTACTCGTGTAAATAAATAAGCAAATTCTCTAAGTTGAAATCCATGTAGACAACTTTTCCTAAAAATGAATTTAGGAATTCAGGTTTTACACTATTCAGAATAAGTCTCTCGTATTAAGAAATTTTATCTAATGTGGAACAAGCTATGTGTTAGTTTGTATCATGGACAATCCAGCTTAGGTAATGTATTTGTGATTTTTCTGAATGGTTACTTTTCTCTCCAGAAAACATTATATCTAAGCCCACTATGTTCTCAACAGAACGAGCATTCGCTCTACTTCTTCTTCCCTCTTCAAGCTGTCGAGTATAGATAGGAGATCCACTTCAATTTGATATTTAGGAAATTGTTTATATATACACAATTACAAAAGTTTATTTTCTAGTTACATATCTTACAATTCGAAAGGAACTATTATTATCAGTGTGGGATAAATCCAAATGATGTTGCACGCAAACCAAAACCTACAGCTCATCTGGCCTCTGTTGCTACTTGCTTCTATTTCTATTTTTATGGTAGTACGTCTTCATATATGCATATTCTACTCCAAATTCATTGATAGATGGTTTTTTTTTTTATAATATTTTGGTCAGATATGTGAATCTATGACTTCAGGGCCTTGCCATGCTATTGACATAACAAGGGAGGTAAGCAATTCGTGCCGTGATATTTCACACCACAGAGGGTAGAATACTTGTNTTTTTTTTTTTTTTAATATTTTGGTCAGATATGTGAATCTATGACTTCAGGGCCTTGCCATGCTATTGACATAACAAGGGAGGTAAGCAATTCGTGCCGTGATATTTCACACCACAGAGGGTAGAATACTTGTAATATAGTGTTATTCATGACAGGCAATACGCGAGGGTGTTGATGCAGTGATTGCTGTTGGGGGTGATGGAACTCTTCACGAGGTGCATCTTACATTTCATTTGGAGTGGAATGTAGTTTATTTTTTGCATGTCTACATTGTTGTCAAATGCTTTGCATGCAGGCTACTATGTTTTTTACCTACCGCAGTCACTTTTCTTGTACTATTCCTGAATACTAAAATTTTCAAAACAATATTGCGTGAAATTAAGGGAATAATAGGGTAGAATTGCCTTAAATTTCTTCTCTCCTAGTATTGAAACTCTTTTGACATTTTTAAATTCAGCGTTTTGAGCACAATGCTTTTCATTTTGGTTGAAATTGAGGAAGAAAAGATTAAAATGTCATCTCCGATTTAACTCATACTGGAAAAATGCATATTGGTACTAGATTGTCTAGATTCCGAATACAATTTTTCTCTGTCGTACTAGCACTTAGAGCCTCTTCCTGCTTTACATTGTCTGAGCCAGGGAGACTTATTGGGAGTAAAATGTCTTAGTTAGAGCATCTTCTCTAAAATAAAAATAAAAATAAAAAAGCATCTTAAAGATTACTTAAAAAGAAAGAGTGATTTTTTTTTACCAGTCCAACAATACTGTTTTTCATTATCTTGATTTTAACTTAAGCAATTGTTACTCAACATTTTCCCTCATTTTTCTACATAGCTTCTTTTTTGTTTGGTCATTTTTCCTTTATCTTCAAAGGAGTGTATGGAAAGGTGTGAAATAATAAATGGAAGCACTAAAATTGTATGTAAGAGTGGGATTGATCTCTACATTTGGGGAGTCAATTCCACTTTTTATTTTAGCTTTTAAATCTAGAGTTTGTTTGACTCTTAGGAAAAGAAATTGTGATACATGATCATATAATTTGACAATGAACAAGACAAGGGACAGAAACTAATGAAGCCAAGAAAAGAAGAATTGAGGGCAAAGGAAAATATCAATTTATTATATAATCAAGGGTTGTGAATTACAATGAATAAGCCCTTTATTTATTATAATCTAAGAGAAACTAAAAATAAACCAACTTCTACTAAACTAAAATTGTATCAAAATATCAAAACTTATCTAATCTAATCAAATCTAAATATTCATAATTGAAATAAAAAAAATTTAAACTTGTGTATAAACTATAACTCATCTATATTTTTATCTTTATCTTGATCTCCATCAAATTGGCCCTCTAGAATAGAGAAAATTGGGCTAATAAAGAGCCTATTGAAGATGCTCTTGTATGTGGTATTCAAACTTTAGTCAGGCATTCTTATTACCCTTTACTTGGTATAATGTAGCACCGTTTTCTTAATCTTTTGTTTTTCAGGTTGTTAATGGCTTCTTCTGGGGTGGTAAACCTGTTTCCAGTCATGATCTGAAGGATGGGCATACAACTGCTCTTGGTGTATGTGATCAGTGTGTTTTTAAATCATTATCTAATACTTCCTATTAAATTATGATGCTCATTTCAGTTCTTAGCGTGCCTATTGAATTCCTTTGTGAAATTGTGAGGAAGATTTATCTGTCGTCGCTTCTCTACAGCTTATCCCTTTAGGAACTGGATCCGATTTTGCCAGAACGCTTGGCTGGTCAGTCAAGGCATCTCCTGCTGGTTTTCTTTGAATTAGGTTTCCTTATTAGTAATTACTTTGGACCCTTGAATGGACATATGAGATATCCTTGCTTATATTTTGTGTCATCAGGAAAAACGATCCTCATGATGCCGTGGAACGCATTGCTAAACGTAATTTATGAGCTGCCCTGCTTAGCCTTTAATTTGATTTGCTATCAAAATTTTTAATAATTTTTCCCCTACTGATAAAGTTGTTTTTCAGGGCTGAGATCTCCTGTTGATATTGGAGTCATTAGTGGACAAAGTGGAGAACCTCATTATTTTATAAATGTTGCTGATGTTCATCTGTAAGGACTAATTTTCAGACGATGTTAAGGGTTTGTTTGAGCCACATTATTTTGAAAGAATGTATTTTGGAATGGTAAATTGATAGAGAATGTGTGGTTGAAAAAGAAAGAAAAATTATCGATGTGATGGAAAATATTATTTTATTGAAAAATGTGTGGTTGAATATGAGTAGAAGAATGAGATTGAAAATATTAATGTGTACCAAACAGGGTCTAAAACTTGCAACTGAAAAGTCCATTCTCATTTGTATGTCAAACACAATAAATTTTGCAGGAGTGCAAAAGCTGGCTATTATGCATCAAGATACAAGAAATTTGGAAATCTCTGTTACGTCATTGGTGCTCTGCAAGCCTTTTCTGGTCACCATAACCAGGACTTCAAAATCAAGGTCAAGAGTATAAATACCACTGCAATCCATTTCAAGTTTTATTTTTACCTTAAGACTCTTGGTTATTTAATACTAAAAATCAATGACACTGTTCAATATTCTCATCTAGGTTGATGATGGTGATTGGGAAGCATACTCCCAGGTAACAGCCCTTTGTGTTGGAAATGCAAAATTTTTTGGTGGCGGAATGAAGATTACACCAAATGCCCACCCCTCTAGCAGGGATTTTGAGGTGGAACTATTACACACATATATATATTTTTTTTAATCAATAATTTAGCCTTTTTCTTTCCTTTCGTAGCTTTTGTGGGTAAAATGCTGCAATTTACTTCACCTGCAGGTGATTATTCTTCAGGACTTTAAATGGTATGACTTCATCCTCAAATTGCACAAGCTATACAATGGGACACACCTGTCAGTAAAAAATGTATCTTCAAGAAGGTATACTTTTGATCTTGAAGAAGATTGTTTTTCATTTTTGTATGTTTTGTGTATTATTTTATAATTGTGGGTTGTTGTCTTGTTGATCCACCAAGAATGCAATATACATTCTCAAAGTCCATGGCAGTTAACATAGATAGTTTATGTTTTGAGGCAATTAAAGTGATGATTAACTTTAGATCTTTTTAGCCCATCACGTCAGTGAAATTCCAAAATTCTGTTAACAAATGTCAGTTAATTATTTTGTGATTCATTAACGGATGGGTTGAACTTGCAAGCAAGATTTAAGATTCTCATGAGAATGAGAAAAGAGGAGAGATTATTCAGGATTTTACATGTATTCATTTATTTATCGTAATACTCTAATAAAGTATATATTTTTTTAAATTTCTTTTATTTCTGCACTTGATACATTATTGGAGCCTGCATCCCTTGTTTCTTGCAGAGCACGATCGATAGAAGTTGAGGAGATAACCAGTAGTGGCAGGATCTATGTCCAGTCGGATGGGGAACATTTAGGGTTTCTTCCAAGGAAATTTACTATCTTACCTGGTGCTGTTGAGATGATATGCTAATACCAGACAAAGAGCAGTCATGTTTCATTGAAATTGAAAATAATGGTTTTAGCTTCCCCCCACAATCATAACTTGGTAGTGGATGTCAAGCAGAATCAACATCACAATGAAGCAGAGTGTAACCATGCATGATGCATCTGAGATTAGGAAGTTTGGGCACATTGAAGTGGACTATAAGGTCCAGGAGTGTCTCTTTTCTGGTGCTTCAAGTTTATGAGTTAGATTGTAAGAGAATTTCTGGAATGGTCGGAAAGGAAGAGGCAAAATGATGAAATAAACGAGAATTTCCAGTGCTACACTGTCTTCGTCCACTTTAGGGAATTGTGTATTTCTTCTTCATGTAGCATCTTATTCTGAGGGTTTCTTCAACAATTTTGATTGTGAATGGTGAATTGTGTATTTCTTCTTCACGTAGCATCTTATTCTGAGGGTTTCTTCAACAATTTTGATTGTGAATGGTGAATCTTGTGAGAGAAAAAATATGGTTCTGAAATATCTTACAGAATGAATTGTGAATTTAATTTAGCTGGTCTACTTGTCAAGGTGATTGTCAAGTGGTTTTAAAGTAGAGTAGGCCCGTGTTGATACCTATTATCCAACTCTGAACGACTATATCTGTCCCTACTCAACTGACTCTCAAATCTGTTACACTGACCCACTTAAGGGGGAATGTTGGAACCAGCTTAGCGTAGGCTCTCGGTCAAGTTAGGGAATGAAGTTTGTATGTACCTATTTGACAATCATACTTCTTAAACTCTTTTCTACACTCATTTTCAATCACATATTCACACAATATAATATTGTCAAATGAACGCTAAAGTTTTTCACTTTTTAACCACATTATCCTAAATAAATTAAACTATTTGTACACACAAAGTATATACTTCGATTGACACTCTCGTGTGTATAAAAAACGTGACAGTTGAAAAAATGTGTTGTCAAAATCAATGTACCAAAATTTATCAACTCACAAGTGTGTAAACCAATATGTCGATCTTTATGTGCATGGTCCATCCTAAAAATTACTATTTAAAACTTTATTTTTGAGAAGTACGATTGTCAAACAAGGACTAGATGTATGCTTAAATAACAACTTGTTTGTTTATGTACAGAATGAAGCTACTTGAAACATATAACCTCTCTACGTGTATGGCATGTTGGCGAGTTGGATTTGATGGTATTGAGAGAAGAAATTCAAATTTGTTTTCGAGTACAGTTTAATGCTACACAACAGATGTACATAGTAAGCGTGCACTTTGATTTTTATAGGGGCCACAAGTTGGCTTCGTGACATGAAAATGTAGTTGTTGGATTTTATGTGTTATTTAAATCCTCTCTTGAGAAATTGAACATTTATTTCTACTCGTGTTTAATAGAATTGAATGTTTTTTACCTAGGAATTAAAATTTTAAAAACATAGCATTGAACACTTTAGATCTTTTTGGCCTTTCATTATAATTTCTTTATAATTTAAAGGTAAAAAGCTAACTTTGATTTTAACCATACATTTTATAAGATTCACAAAAAATTATCATTATAATTTTAGCAACTTGTAATGAACCAAACAAGCACTTTCTTTTCCTTTTGCTACTATAGTACATGACATCACTCTTAATTCATATTTTATCATATTTTTTTCTTTTTTTCATGATAAAGCAACAGCATTATTTATTCATTTCCAAGCAGAAGATAAAAGGAAAATCGTTGTTCATCAAATTTGTCAAACAACTATCAAAAAGAAAAATAATATTTATATTCTTGACGTGCCTTTGAAATTAGTTCTCCTAATCTAGACGTGTAACATTTTTAGTCCAGGCTCATTGACATGGATGGTAGATCTTTATAGTCTATTATCTCATTCAGAAAAGAGATGTCAATAGATATGTACCCAACATATTCAAACATTATTATTGGCACTAAGGCTCAAGAATTGAATAATATCTTAACTGGCTCAGCTTCTTCGAGACGACCCAATGATCCCACTCGAATACCTGGAAATAAAAAATAAAAAGGTCTGGACACGTATGTCATGGATTAGCTACATTGCTTCATAGATTTTGTGAAGGAAAGAAATAAGAATTCCTATACATAGGCTTAAACACTCGTAATGCATTCCTTATTAAAGGTGTGTCCTCCATAATGAAACAGATGGTTTAATTCATATTTCCACATTTCACAATGAAGCCTGACAGGGGAGACTGTTTTTTATGCATAACAGGAGCCCTGAAGTGGCATGCACTATTTCATCCTAAATACCTTCTAATTCAAGTGAAGAATTAGTCAAGAACTACATGCCTGGGAATGTAAGGAAAAAAAACCCTCTTGTGGGTGTCTTTATGATACAACAAAATTCCATCCATAGTAAAAGGAAACGGGAGTACTAGAAACCAACTTTCATGTGCCCTGCTTCATCCTTTTAATTCTCTCCAGCGCACCTAGATGGCCACCGTTCTCTTTACTTTTAGCAGCAGCAGAGCCATCAGCCTCCATTTCATTATCCATCTCTTCTCTTTTCCGCACCAAGCCTCCAAATACTGCACTTGGAACATCTTTCTGTGCTATCTCAACCTTCTCATCATCTTCAGAATCACTTTCCTCAGGCAACTCAATCTCCTCGCTATTTGCAATAACCTTCTCCCCACCATCATTTTGCACACCCGCACTCACAAATCCCAAATGCCTACCAGTATCTTTGGTAGTAGTATTGTTGGCTGCAGGGACCAATTGCCTTTCTAGAGCTGCCATCTCATCATCAGCAACCCCAGCTTTCTTCAACACATCTTTTGCTTCCTCTAGGGTCTGCACCTGATCCTTTTGCATCAAATACTCTGGAAGGATAAAGTGTGTCTGGAAAGGGAAAGGAATATGTTAGTATCATCACTTGGAAAAAAGAAAAAAGGGATGCCGAGCAGCAAAAATTACAAACTAAATTGTGCCAATACAAGTCCCAAGTATTGGAAATTTGGAATCACTGAGTTGCTTCTAATGGTTTCATCTTGAATCTATTCTATACAGTATACTTGGAAAGAAACATTTGCCACGAATAAAGTAGAATAAGTAAAGCAAGAAAGCAATATCTACAATGTCATAGGCAAATAAGCTGGCATAATGAGGCTATATGATTTCACAAAACTACAAATTATTTCACTAAATTTACCTGACTGTAGCTTGCAGAAACACTTCTTTTCACGCGGAGCATTTCTCTGAAGGTGTCTTCATTTCCATGCTGAACCTCAAACTCATGCCATTTATTCCAGAAATCAGGGTCGGATCTAGGATCTGCAAATTGTGATGAATGTTTATATAATGCACGAGCACGATCAATTTCTCCAAGGCTCTTCTCAAGTTCAGCGTACTTCAGACACATTGTCTTAACATCCTTGTCTGGCAGGCCGGATTCAATAGCCTGTTCGTATATTTCTCGAGTCTTTGGAACACCAAAAATTTCAGCAGCCCGTGCAATGTAAATTTCATACATGCCCAATTTCTCATTGGGTGGAACAGCTTTTGTCGCTTGATTATATACACGCATAGCTCGTTTCGCCAGACCATAGTCTTCCTCTAACTTAGCATACTGGAGATATAGAGGTTTCACAGCATCAGCTGGGGCCTGGAAATAAATGTTTATTGCAAAACAAAGTCAAAACCAATTGCAAAGTATAACAGTCAAAATGAAATTGTATAATGAAAATAATTATACTTGTTCTTCAACAGGTAGACTGAGAAGAAAGACAATTTCAAGTACACGCCCATTATTTAATGTAGTCACAGAAGACACACAATATACACCAATCAATATGGGTGTAGAGAAACCTATATGTGGCCTGCGTTTGTATGGAACAACAGTATAAAAGGTCTCTTATCTGATTTGGAGGTAAACATTGACAATTCCAACTGTGTTCTCAATTGAAAAACTAACTACCAGTGACCCTTTTAAGCTTTATTAACTAATTAACAAAGAAATTGATTCCATGCACTAACCTGCTCATCCAGAGGTTTAAGACTGAATTGTGGAGTTTAAAATAACAATGCTAGCCTTCATTAGGAAAGCCAAGTAAGATCCTTGTCCAACAGAGGTCAATTTTTCACGAGTTTTTTATTCACTTTTGAATTAGCCATGGCTATTGAAGGATACAATAAGCGGTCAAGTGTTGGTAAGAGAAATAAATAGAAAAGACCACATAACAAAGTTTAGAAGGAACTCCTAAACTTTAGCAACATCAGAATTTCTTGACTAAGCTTCTCATTCTCAAGGTTTAAGACTAAAATCCCGATTGTTCAACAATAATATATTGTTTGTGCCTAACCACATGAGAATACCTATTAGGGCTTATTTTACACTTTTGAACAATAGGACATTTAATGGTTCAGCATTTTTAAACAATGCATTTCTACTTTTCTTAATCGTTGTGCTCGTTCCAAGTCTTCTCCTCATAGCCATATTCAATTCAATATATTATTATTCTCAATGCAAGATAAAGCTTTAATATGCTTCAAATAATTGACAACCCAAAATACAATGTGAAAAGGAATAATGATGATAAACATTGCATACAATATTGGGAAGGTTTTCAAAATTGCACTATACAATATGTAATTTACCCTACATAACTAAGTGGAAAATTTCTTTAAATTGTTCGAGGACACGGAACAAAATGAGGACCTCAAGTAGATGTAATGCATAGGCCGGAGCGGTTTGACAAAAGGGACAAGTGCTACACAGATTCTATGTGATCACGTAAGAAATATCAAGTTAAAAACATGGTTACCAGTCCAGACCAGCTATACTTTATGCTACTCGATGTTGAGCTATTAAAAGACAATTTCCATAGAAAGAACGTAGAAGAAGTGGGAATGTTAATGTGCATTGTGGCTATACTAGAATAGATAAATTAAGCTTAGAATTAAGGTGGCTAGGGCATGTCTTACGTAGATAAAAATAACTTCTGATACAAGATCGATCTAATTCCAGTAAAAAAAAGGTCATAAGAGAAAAAGGTAGCAAATGTGGTTGCAGAATAATTTGATATCTTTTAACCAATCAGTGATAAAAAATTGAAAAAAAGGATTCATGTCGATAAGCCAAGTTAAGAACAAATAAGGCTTTGTTTTTATTGTTAAAAGGCAAAAAATATAATATGAATAACATAATATAGGATGAATGTCATAATAACTTTAGAAAATATAGATACAAGAATGCACTCAAGATAAAAATTAAAATTCTAGACTTATTTCATTGATGGAAAAAGCAATAAAAAAGGAGAGATGCTGACTCAAAGGACAGCAATCAAAATGTTCTGACCCAACACATAATGAATAAGTTTTCAAACTAACAAAACAACCACCATGACCGAACTAGGTTTCTATCTCCTTTTACTCCTTTCCTTGAGCAATTGTGAGAAAGGAATGAATAACTAATTCCCACAGATATAGAATGGTATTGAAACCAAAGCAATAGATAAAGATGTGCATACCATCTCAACAGCATGCTCAAATAACTCTCGAGCCCGCTCTAACTTTGACTTCCCATATCTTTTAACAAACTTTGAAAGGTAAGTTACCCAAATATCCTTTACATGTGGGTATTTGAATATCTTCACACCCCTCTCATAAACTTTGAAGGCGTCCTCGAAATATTTCTGATCCTGAACACGTTTAAAAAGAAATATTAGCTCAGTCAATAATAAAAAGGCACTATAAGATTTTCCAGTCTCTGAATGAACAGAGGGTGGGTTGCGGAGAGACAGAAGGGAACAACAACACAGAAAGATGGAAGCTCCTACTTACTTCCAAAAGCATTGCATAGTTTATTATAATTTGTGGTGTGGCAATTTTTAGATCTAGTATTCTCTCATAAACTGCACGAGTTGATTCCAGAGTACCCAGACTCTCTTCCAAATCCACATAAAATGTCCAAAGCCTAAGGGACTTGTGAATCCTCATCTGCACAGGTTCATTTCCATCGGCAGCCACTGCATTTAAAGAGAAATGAAATAAATGTTCAAGCTAACAAAGTAAATCACGTATACAAAAAAGGGTTCACTTAGTTACAATAATGCTTGTCGCCAAAGGTCACACAAGATCCATTGCACACAAAATTAAACCAAAACACTCATGATTTATAGCTGCTAGCTTCAATCCCTTATCACCCATCTAGGTACAAATCTATATAGCTCTAAATATTGGCTTAATTCGCTCTTCTAGCTTTTCTTCATTCCCTTGTTTTTTCCACAAATCAATCATAGTTATTAGTGCAGATCACTAAAGTTCATTCACACACCTGATAGAGAAGAATGTTGCTAAGTTTTAGGCTTTAGCAACACACGTTAAGGTTGGAGGGGAAAAAAAGGCCTAAGCACAGCTATAATATCAAAGAGAAAAAAATAAGAGACATCCAACATATATATGAAAACAATGTAACATCTGCAAGGGAAAAGAACATTTTGATCAAGATTTTGCTTTCTCTGCAAACATGGTATAGTAAATGCCTGGAGAGGGTCGTGTGGCTAAAAGGTTTTGGCATTGAAATTCACATCAAGATAACAGGGAGGCGATGAGGGCCATGACAAGCCATAACGGAGAAATCACCTTTGGATTCAACATAAATATAATGAAATTCAAGTATTCATGAATAGCAACTAACACTAGGTAAGTCCAATGAAACTTATAGGGCAAACGTTTCTGAAAGTCATCCTATTAAATGGTTGGTGATGGAAATTTAAGAAATGAACTGTTAAGTTACAATTTCGACAAACTACGAGGCTGATGAACATTAATTCCCCCCCATTTTTCTATTCCACCTAGTCATTTTAATTTGCTTCATTGTAAGAGATGCAGTTCTCATGTCTGAATCAAAAGAGATGACAAGAGCCAAGATTGACTTCAAGTACTCGTAGAAGCTTTCTTGGAAGCTATAAAATATGAATAAGTTTAAGTTGAACCACTTTCCATTCTTCGATTTAACCGCCACTAATTTTCTTAATATATAATACAATTCCAATTAAGTGTTACATATTTACCAAGCAACAAGCACCAAAAGAGTAATGGCATAAGGGGAAAATATCACGTGAAATGAGAGGAGAAAAGTTACCTCTGCATTTGACCTCAACAGATGGCTCTGCAGTAGCCCGCCTCATCAGTTCCAGAGCACCCTTGAAATTCTTATGCCTTAGCTCCATCTCAGCCCATTCACACCAAACACTGGCCAGATGGTCCAAAGTTTTATAATTGACCTGCACAGCTTTGTCAAATATTACCCGGGCATTTGCAACATCTCTGTGACTTTCATACAGCTTTGCAAATGCTACCCACAAAGTATGAGGCTTCCCCACGGCCTTCATTGGGTCCACTGTTCTCACTGCTTCTGTGTAGGTCAATATCTGCTTTGTGGGATTTCCCTCAAAAAGCTTAACTCGCCTATGCCACTGCTCCACGTTGTGTGGATTCTGCCTCAAAAGAACGCTGTTGGCCAACTCAGGCCTTCTATCCATCAAGTATTCCAATCTCGCCAACCTCAAATCCACGTCATTCTCGTCCTTCAACCAGAACTTCTTGATCCTCTTTTCCAACTTCGCTATATTCAACCTATCATCGTCCTCATCGTCCTCTTCCTCCTCTTCATCATTCTCAACATCGCTATCGCTCATCATATCCATTCTAACTGACAACATACTCTCTTCAAACTGCGAGTAAGAGTCAAAAATCACACTAAAATCCCTTACTGTCACCACAGTTGTCATCCCTTCCTCAAAAATATCCCGCGCCTTCTCCATCAAACCCCGCCTTATATAATAATCGGCCAAGGACGTCCAGAGCCTCCCTACCTCATCCGTGAACTTCCTAATCCCTCCCCTAATTATTGCATCCACATTCAACCCGGATATCTCCTTTGCGTGCTGAGTCAACAAGTCACACAACTCCAACCACAAACTATGCTTCGTCTTCCCTTTGATTGAATAAAACCGATCATCGTTCAAAACACCTGCCAACCTCTCCGCAGCCTCCTGCCACAACTCTGAATTAACCAAAAATTCAATAAAGTCCTCAATATGGCTTGGATCATACTTTAAATATCTCCTATAAACTCTCAACGACGTCTCTATGGGTACTCCCTTCTGTGACACAAAAATCAAGTAATATTCCCAAATCCGATCATGCTGAGTAACCGGAAGCGCACATAGAGCCCGATCAAAAGCTTTCCGCGCTTTCGTAATCAATTTCTGCTGGGTCAAGGACTGCAAGTACATGATCCAAATGCGGGGCATCTTGTGCATTGTAACCAAGGCACGCTCAAAAGTGTTATTAAGAGCTTGGTATTGCAAATGAGTGATGGGCAGATTTCGCACAATCTCAAGGCGTTCCCGGAGATACGCATGCCACAACTTGTAGCTGCCCGGTAGAGCTTTCACTGCCCGTTCATAAATAATGGACCTCTTCTTGAATGGAGATTCGGCGCGAGCAATTAAATAGCGCCACCATAGCTTCAGGCTGAAGGGATTGCGGAGGAGCTCTTCCTCGTAAAGTAGGTCGTCTTGACTTGGGTAGAGTTCCTGTGAGATTGACATGGCAGCGGCGTGATCAAGAATTTATGGANTCAGGCTGAAGGGATTGCGGAGGAGCTCTTCCTCGTAAAGTAGGTCGTCTTGACTTGGGTAGAGTTCCTGTGAGATTGACATGGCAGCGGCGTGATCAAGAATTTATGGAAATGGATAAACTATAGCGTTCCAATTGCGGAAAAATCTAGACTTGACATGGTGATATAGTGGAGAGCTCGAAAGTGAATGTGAATCTGATAAACCCTAACCCTGGCATTCAATTTTTGGGAAGAAATTTTTTTTTTTTTGTTTAATGCAAAATGGAAATCCCCCAAAAAAATAAAGCCGTCTCGAATGATGTCATTTAAAAAAAAAAAAAAGAAAAAAAAAAAGGGGACGTCTGAAACAGGTTTGGCTTGAAGTCGCGTTCTTAGAATCAACAATAACGTTTCTGATAAAAGACGCGACTTTGATTTATTAGGCAGTTGTTTTGCAAATAATTTAAGAGTGATTTAAGGGTTTGTTTGAGCCACCTTATTTTGGAATAATGTATTCTGGAATGATAGATTGATAGAGAATGTACGATTGAAAAAGAAGAAAAAGTTATTGATGTGATGAAAAAATATTATTTTATTGAAAAATGTGGTTAAAAATTAAAAGAATGTGAATGAAAATTTTAATGTGTACCAAATATGGGCTAAATTTAAATTTTTCATCAGCGCGGTTACTAAATTGGACTACATACATGAGTTCAATGACTAATTTATAGAGATAATTTTTTTTTTTTTTTTTTGAAATAGCTGTCAATATACTTGATTAAAATGGTCCGACTAACTACTTGAAACCGTGTTCGTTTAATAAAACTGTGCT
>CAIGRS010119467.1:0-10399 GCA_903798395.1 Fraxinus floribunda
TTTTTTTTTTTTACTTTTTAGCAATGTTAACAAATTTCATAACCAATTGTAGAAAAAAAAAATCATTTTAATAGACAATTTTCATGTAAAATAAAGTCAAACGTGAACAAAAAGATCCAAATTTCTAAAAATTTTCAGGGTGGAAACTTATATGAATCAAACACACTTAATTACAATTTCCAGTAAAACAATTTCTAGAAATATTTTTTTTCTGTAAAATAATTTCTTTTCACTCTTGCAATCAAACGGACCTGATATGTTATCTATCTTTGAAATACCAAAGACCGGCGTTGATTTTGCGGAATGTATTATATGTTGAATATGTCAAAGATCCAATGAGGAGTTCTACATCGAGTGGGTCCGGCTATAACTAAATACCAAAGAACGATGTTGATACCCAATGAGGAGTTCTACATCAAGTGGGTCCAGTTATATCCAAATACCAAAGAACGATGTTGATTTTGCGGAGTGTTATATGTTGAATATGTCAAAGACCCAATCAAGTGGTTCCGGTTATATCTACTAAGAATAATGAATGGGGTAATGCTACATGGATCCTTTGGATTACATGTAGCTTTACTCGGGCTCACACTTCCCTTTCACAATGGGGGGGCTCGGTGATTATTTTATTCATTTCGAGCCCCCCACATTATGAGAGGGACGGTGGGGTCGAGTAATCCAAAGGGTAATCCAAAGGGATCAAGTAGCTTAATTCTAATGAATAATATACCCTTTAGTACTACTAATGCTAAACACCGATTTGGATTGCACCATAATATACTCAATTAAAACCAAAATTTTATAATTCAATTAATATCATTTAGCTCATGTTTGGTACGAATTAAATTTAAAATTTTAATTAAAGTTAAAGTCGACAATTAATTTCAACCACATATTTCACGGATACCACAACTTTTCAACCACCCATTTCATCAACTTTTATAAAAAATTAGTAAAAACCCGATTTCAATTCACACCCAACAGTGATTTAATGTCATCTCGACTAGCGTTATAATATCATGGGTGTGTAATAACATTACTAATTCTATTGATGGTCTGTGCCCATTTAGTACGTAGAGTTTTGTAGAAATTAGTGACCACGTTTAGGCATATATAATGTGTCCTACTTGATGGACTATTCTGTGCCCATTGAATACGGCGAGTATCTTAGAATATTTTGTGTATATATCATGCCCTACTCGAACTGGTCTTCGTCCTTTTTCTCCCCAACTTTGTACTCTCTCCATGGAAAAGTCTGTTTATTTTTACTATATTATGACTTCTAACTGGTTTGTGCGGGTCTTGAATGGCAAGACGTTAATATATATAGTAACAAGTAGCTGAGACTTTAATCAGAACATCTACAGAATTCCTTCTGAGAGTTCAAATCAATATTTCATTCACATAATTAATCTGTTTACAATGACAAGTATATATATACACGTCCCTATACAATCTCTTAATGAAGGAAGCAATATCTCCAATTTAGGTGGAATGTTTATGTATGGTAAGATACCAACTTGGAATCAATCACAATTTGATTTGTTAACACTCCCCCTCAAGTTGGTGCATAGATGTCACTCATCCCTAACTTGCCAAGACTATCATTAAATGCTCGAGTAGACACGGCCTTGGTTAGAAGATCAGCAAGTTGGTCTTGGGATGGAACATGTGGTATTTCAATAATCCTTGCTTCTAGTTTCTCTTTGAGGAAATGCCTATCAACTTCAACATGTTTAGTTCGATCATGTTGAATTGGGTTGTGAGCAATGTCACAAGCTGCCTTATTGTCACAATACAATTTCATTGGATTAGTACGTGTGATATGCAACTCATCCAATAAATTTTTGATCCACAATAATTCACATACTGCCTTAGCCATTCCCCTGAATTCAGATTCAGCACTCGATAGAGCAACTACAGTTTGTTTCTTGCTTCGCCAAGTAACTAGATTCCCACCTACAAAAGTGAAATACCCTGATGTAGATCGCCTATCTGTGATTGCTCCAGCCCAATCTGCATCAGTATACCCTTTGACCTCCAGATTATCTCCTTTTGTAAACATGATCCCTCTACCTGGAGATGATTTCAAGTAGCGTAAAATCCGTATCACTGCATTCATATGTTCTTCACTTGGGGAGTGCATGAATTGACTGACCACACTTAGAGCATATGCTAGATCCGGTCGAGTATGTGCTAGGTACATCAATCTGCCAACTAGTCTCTGATATCGCTCCTTGTTTGTTGGGACTTGATCCGGATATATGCCTAGTTTCAGATTTTCCTCCATGGGAGTACTGGCTGGACTACATGCTGTCATACCAGTTTCACTTAACAGATCTAAGGCATATTTCCGTTGAGATAGGAAAACACCCTTCTTTGACCTAGACACTTCAATTCCAAGGAAGTATTTCAATAAACCAAGATCCTTCATTTCAAATTCATGAGCAAGGTGGTTCTGTAATGCATTCATCTCGTCTGGATCATTCCCCGTTACTATCATATCATCAACATATACAATAAGACATGTAATCTTGCCTTTGTTTTGCTTTGTGAAAAGAGTATGATCTGAATTGCTCTGATTGTACCCAAAACTCTTCATAGACTTTGTCAATCTTCCAAACCATGCCCTAGGAGATTGCTTCAGGCCATACAATGCCTTTTTTAGTCTACAGACAAGCTTGCCATCGTCTGACTTTATATTACATCCAGGGGGCAGTTCCATATACACTTCCTCTTGAAGATCTCCATGCAAAAACGCATTCTTGACATCAAACTGATGCAATGGCCAGTCAAGATTCACTGCCAGGGATATCAAAATACGGACAGTGTTGATTTTTGCTACTGGTGCGAATGTCTCCATATAGTCAATTCCATATGTTTGAGTGTATCCCTTGGCTACTAGTCTGGCTTTGAATCGCTCAATTGTTCCATCTGCCATGTATTTAACTGTGAAGACCCACCTACACCCAACAGGTTTCTTCCCATTAGGCAACTCAACCACTTCCCACGTTGAATTCTTTTGAAGAGACTTCATTTCCTCATTCATTGCTTCCTTCCACCTAGGATTTTCCATGGCTTCCTGCACATTAGTAGGAATAGATACAGAGGATAATTGATTCACAAACGACTTACTTTCCTTTGATAATCTACGATAAGACACATGGTTGCTCATGGGATACTTAGGAATAGAATTAAAAACAGGTTCATAGTTTACTCTACGTATACCTCTGGAAGCTCGATTAGGTAACACTTTACGAGGAGGTTCAGAATTTACCTGGTATTCTTGAAGAGGATCGATTTCAGAGAGCAATTGATTAGATGGTACCTCATGAAGGGGGATAGGCAATTGAGATACTGGTGAAGCCACTTCCATTTGGTCATGACCATTTCCATTCCCCCACTCCGCCTCTTCTGGTTGTTCGCCACCTCCTATAATATCACCATTTTCCAAAGGAGCCAGAGTTTCACTTGTAACATCCACAGTTTCCGAAGAAGGATTCAGAGTCTGCAATTCATTTTTATTCTCCTCCGGAATTGGAGACTCGGGAGAAGAGTAGTACATATCACTTTCGTGAAATACGACATCAAGGGTCACATACATTCTCCGTGAAGGGGGATGATAACAGCGATACATCCAAATATTCTGGGTGATAGATATGGAACAGTGGGAGCACTTACAGTTGAGTAGAGAGTATGAAAGGGTGTTTGGAATTGTAAAGAACTGGAAGGTAAACGATTAATGAGATAGGCTGCAACATTGATAGCTTCACCCCAATAACTGGTGGGCATATGAGCACCAAACAAGGAGGCACGAACAACTTCAAGTAAGTGGCGATTTTTGCGTTCTGCAACCCCATTTTGTTGAGGAGAATACGGACAAGTTGTTTGATGTAAAATGCCATGTAATTGTAAATAATGCCTTAAATCCTGATTAACAAATTCTCCACCATTATCAGTACGAAGAACCTGTACATGAGATTGATATTGTGTGGCAATCATTTTATGAAATTTCTGAAACAAAGAACTAACTTCATTCTTTGACTTCATCAAGCAAATCCAAGTCATACGTGTGTGATCATCAATGAAAGAAACAAACCAACGAGAACCATTCAAGGAAGGAGTTTTGGCTGGTCCCCATACATCCGAGTGGATCAACATAAAAGGCACGGGACTTTTATTCAAACTTAATGGAAACGATACACGATGACTTTTTGCCATTTCACAAATGTCACATTTGAAATCTAAAGTAGTTAATTGAGAAAACAACTTTGGAAATAATCTTTTTAAATATCCAAAAGAGGCATGACCTAAGCGTCTATGCAACAACCAAATTTCGGAGGTAGCTGTGTGAGACTTATCCATCGAGAAAACTTGAGCCAACTTATTCGAGCTATCAGGTTTCAAATCCAAGTAGTATAGCTTCCCCCTTCTAGTACCATAACCAATTGTCCTCCGAGTCCGGATATCCTTGAAAACACAAAGGTTAGGCCAAAAAATTACAACGCAATGTAAGGCACGAGTTATTTGAGCAACAGATATTAAGTTATGGTTGAGGGAAGGTACGACCAAAACGGAATCAAGATTTAAATTATTCGGAAGAGTAATTGAACATTCTCCAATCACAGGTAAAGAGTTTCCATTAGCCGTAGACACAATATGTTCAGTTGATGGTTTCATAGACTGAAAATGGTTATTATCAAAAGTCATGTGATCCGTCGCTCCCGAATCAATTATCCATGTATTATTACTACAATGTGTAGAGGTATGTAGGACCTTACCCAGGTTACCTGAAGTGGCAATGGCAGCTGAAGCTTCTGCGGGAGTATCAACTGAAGTTGTGACTGTTGCGGCTGAAGATGGTTGATTAAATTTTGAGGTGCGTTTCCGTGAAGCCTTCGTTGGATCCCACCACTCTGGATAGCCAATCAGATCATAGCATCTTGATTTTGAGTGGCCTGTTTCACCACAGTGAGTGCACAGGCGTTCTAGTTTAGTAGCAACTTCATTTAACATGCTACTGCCTTTCTGGTTCAGTTCGAACTTTGCACCAGATTTTCGAAATTGAGGCCTGGCTCTACGGACTGTCAGGGCAGCAGAGTCGGTGTCTTCAGGTTCAGCGTTCAGATTGGTTCGGCGGACAGCATCTCTTCGTACATAAGCATAGGCATCTTCGAGACCAACTGGGGATTCCTTCCGAAGAACTTCACCCCGAACTTGTTCAAACTCAACATCCAGTCCGCTGAGGAAGATGTGCAATCTCAGACGTTCAACAGATTTCCTATATGCAATAATATCATCCGGATCCTTCATTGTGACTTTATCACGGTGATCCAATTCTTGAAAAATCTCAACTAACTCACCATAGTAGGTTGACAGTGGGCGGCCAACCTGTTTCGTAGAGAAGGCACGCTGATTTAATGCGAAAATTTGTGTCTCATCCGATCCGTCGTAGAAGGCTTTGGCAAGGGCACTCCAAATCTCCCGTGCGGTGCGTAGGCGCAAGTACCGTTTCATTATTTCTGGTGACATGGAGGTGAGCAACCATCCTTTCACCTTTTGATTTTCAGCATACCACTTTGCATAAGTGGAATCCGTTTCCTTGGGGGGATCGTTTTTTCCCAGAATATATTCGAATTTATCTCGTCCCGCAATTTGCATCTCCAATATTTGGGACCACACATCATAGTTTGCTTCAGTCAGAATAATACCAGCATGAAATCCAGAGTTTTCAGATTGAATGTGAATGACTGGGGTGGATACTTGAGAGGCAGCAGATTCGTGAGCCATAAGATGATGATTCAGGCGTGCTGGTTCGGTTGTTCGAAGAAGGTAGGGTTTTTAGAGTATTCGGCAGGCTCTGATACCAAGTTCAAATCAATATTTCATTCACATAATTAATCTGTTTACAATGACAAGTATATATATACACGTCCCTATACAATCTCTTAATGAAGGAAGCAATATCTCCAATTTAGGTGGAATGTTTATGTATGGTAAGATACCAACTTGGAATCAATCACAATTTGATTTGTTAACACTGAGAGTTTTCAATCATGGCATTCCACTCCAATTTCTTTTTCACTTTGTTAATTTCTTGTTCTGTGATTTCTCTCATTGATGCCAGCAATAATGGCATCACAGTTGACCTCATCCATCGCGACTCTCCTCTTTCACCATTCTACAACCCCAATATAACGCGATTTGAGCGTCTAAGAAACGCGTTCCATCGTTCACTTGCACGTAAAACATCCCTCAATCCAACCTCAATTTCCGCAACAGACTCAATCCAAGAACTCCTCAAGTACAGTGGAGGAGAATACCTCATGAAAATCTCCATTGGAACACCACCTGTCGAAATCCTAGTCATTGCTGACACAGGCAGTGACCTACTGTGGACAAAATGCCTTCCTTGTACGAAATGTGAACAAAATGGACCACTTTTTGATCCCAGAAAATCAACCTCGTACATGCATCTGGCCTGTGGGTCTAAACTATGTAATGCTCCCGGAATTGAAAGTTCTTGTGAAAATAATTATTGCCAATATTCTGCCTCCTATAGAGATAAATCTTACAGTAAAGGTGATTTAGCCGAGGAAACTATTAGTCTTCAATCGAATTTTGGAAAATCAGTGCCTTTTCCGGTAGCGTTTGGCTGTGCCTATGATAGTCATGACAATTCCGAAGGAGCTGTTGCTGGAATTATTGGCCTCGGAGGTGGAGATCTTTCACTTGTCAACCAATTGTATAAATCCATTGGTAGAAAATTCTCCTACTGTTTGACTCAAATTGGTGAATCCCATTCTCCAAGTAAGATAAGTTTTGGTAGTAAAGCTTTGGTTTCAGGGCCAAAAGTTGTGTCCACTCCCTTGATAAAGAAATCAGATAAAACTTTTTACTACTTACATTTGGAGGGTGTTACTGTTGGAACCAAGAGATTAAACTACGGAACCACCTCCGTCTACAATCAAGGCAACATTATTATTGATTCTGGGACGATGTTAACTTACTTCCCCGAGCAATTTTATCAGAAACTTGAATCAGCGCTCGTGAAAGTTATTAAAGGGAAACGTGTTAAGGATCCAAAAGGTGAATACCAGTTGTGCTATCTAGCCAACCGCGAAGATTTTGATGCACCAAAAATTGTGGTTCATTTCACTAATGCTGATTTAGAGTTGTCATCAACAAGCACATTTCTTGAAGGAGAAAATGGAATGCTTTGTTTAACTATGGTGCAATCTTACGATTCAACCTATATCTTTGGGAACATGAATCAGATGAATCAACTCGTAGGATATGACCTTGTGAATAAAAAGGTTAGTTTCATGCCAACTGATTGCTCCAAGTTCCCTTGAAGATTTTAGTTTCGCTTTTTCGTCGGAGGTTGGTGATTAGTGAATAGTGAATTTGTAATTTGTTTTTAGTCAAGTTTTATAGTAATTTGCAATTGTGTAGGTATAAATGTTTACTTATTGATGTCATTTTCAAATAATAAAAAAAAAAAACTACGACTTTAATCAATGTGGCATTGTTCAAAGAAGTACATTAGACCACCAAACGAAGATGGCATTTCTGAATTGTCGAAGGTTGGGGTTTCACAGAATGTTGAGAAGTACTGAAATTGTATCCATTGAAAAGGAACTCGTATTGGACACGTTTATGAAGCAACTTTTTATAGATTCCTATGATCTTGGCACATAGCATGCATTATTTTTACTGCTGATAAATGTTTTAAGGCCATCTCCAATGGCAACACCAAAATACCAAATTTCACCAAAATTTGGTGCACCATTTTGGAAAAATAGTGCAAAGTCCAATTTGCCCCCTTTTTTCATTTGTCAAAAGAATTATTTGTGGGTATTTGTGTCATTTGTGTTATATAATTTTTAATACAGTTATTATTATTATTATTATTATTACTACTTGCATTTAAAATAAATTTTAAATGTTAAAAATAATAATTACTGAATTAATTAAAATAAGAATAAAAAAATTTAAAATATAACAAACACGATTATTTATAATTAACACGAAATATATTACAACAATCACATACCTAGACTAATATAGTTTTATTTAAAGAAAGCAATACATAAAAACAAGTGCATAGTTTAGTAATCTGGAAGATCGCTTACAGATCCTCCTATATCTTCAAAATAACTTCCAAACAAACCAAATAAANTTAACACGAAATATATTACAACAATCACATACCTAGACTAATATAGTTTTATTTAAAGAAAGCAATACATAAAAACAAGTGCATAGTTTAGTAATCTGGAAGATCGCTTACAGATCCTCCTATATCTTCAAAATAACTTCCAAACAAACCAAATAAACTTTCGGATCGTTTTATCTTGTTGTTAAACTCTCTTTCGTAAAATTCTTATTTTTTTCGTTTTGAAAGAACAAATGTAGATTTGCAGATAAATTTGCCTAGATATCCTATCTTCAAGTGGACAATGATAAAATTTGATTATATATAGATTGAACGATTGAGATCTTAACGTAATCAAATCTGGCGGTGGAGATGAATTTGCCTAGATCCTATCTTCAAGTGGATCAGGATAAAATTTGATTATATGGATTGAACGGTTGAGATCTTGACGTAATCTAATCTAACGGTGGAGATGAATTTGCCTAGATTTCATATCTTCAAGTGGACAAGGATTTCAATAATCATGCATAACATGATTATCGAGGATGAATGTGATGTTAATGCACGAGTTCGAGAACGGACAGAAGCACCAAGTCTAGAAGTTGAGTTGGTTGAAGACGAAAACCATCGTTTTCAAGAGTTCATTACTTGTCATAGACAAATCAAGGATAAAGGCTCACATTGCACTTCGAAATACATTAATCAATCATTTGTGGGAAGAACATACGAATTTTGAAAATTAAATTGCAATGATATTTCGATTTCATAACATCATAATATTCAAATTCGAAATATAGTATACTATTTTTTAATGACACGATTTAATATTTTTCATTTTTGAAGTGATTCTACTAATTGTACTGTGTTTTAAGAATATATTTATTAATGAATTTAATATTTTTCTTAATTTAAAGTAATTTATGTATTTTTAAAATAAATAATATTTCAAATAAATAAGTTATTAAGAATAAAAAAAGAGAAGAAAATGATTAAACACTATTCATTTGGTGTAATGATTGGAGATGAATTTTAGTTTGGTGCAAGACTTGATGTAAAATAATGAAAATTTTGGTGCAGCGCTAGAAATGACCTAAAGAGGTCTTGTTGAAGGACATGCTCTACCAGCCAGTTGAAGGACAGCGCTAGAAATGTATACTACCTTTTTGATCCACAAATAAAATTGACAAGTGCAGTGATACTATCCTAATTTAAATTATTGTAGCTTTTATCCTAATTTTTTATTAGTAGTAGTATTGAACTCAAACCTTTTAATATTCTCGTGCTACGGGAGGATCTGTAGACGATTTTCGTGTAGATGAATTGTTCAAAAAAAAAAATGACTCATATCGCATTTTCCCCCACCTGCCACTTTGTTGTGGGGAATAACTCTTATATTGGGTTGGAGATTTCCAATCTCCATTATTCTTTTTACATCTTTGGAGAGGGAAATTGCATAGTTCTTATTAAGAATTTCTTCACCATTCTTGTGAAAATGAATGAGGTGACATTTAAGAAACACACACCACTTTACTCGTAAGAAGATATCATCTCGACACTTTACATTTCATGTGTCATATTTTCATTAGTCACATCAATATACGCACTTCATATGTTAAATTTAGAAATATTTTACTATTGAGTGTCACAGACAAAACATGTTATGGCATGGGCCTCAAACCGTTCCACATTGATCACGCGTGCGACAAATATATGTACTTTACACAGCACAAATCATATGTCACGGGCGTTGAAGTTCACTTTTATGGGGTCACATGGATGAGTATAGAGAATAACTACTTTGCTAGTTCCTTCCTAAATTTGGCCCTTGACTAATTTAAAAGTCCATGTTTTATTTATTTAGAAGGATGTATTCAATTGAGACTTTTGAAACTTTTGATAGACATTTTCTAAGTGATGACTTATGTGGATTTCATGGATTTTTTTTAGAGATTTGTATGAAATTAGTGGAAGTCTTTTGTAGACTTTTATAAACTTTCATCTTAAAACTTTTAGCGACTTTTATAGAATGAATTTATGTGAATCTAGTACAATATTATGAAATTATCATATACGAGGTGACGCTTCCACCATTCCCCCTTCTCCTTCATTTTCCCACGTATAATAAAAAAATAATTAAAAAGAATAAAAATTTAAGACCTTATTTAAATAAATAATAATAATTATATATAAAAAATAAATATAATATTCAGTATTAATAATATAATATACCTTTAAAAAATA
>CAIGRS010119484.1:0-16058 GCA_903798395.1 Fraxinus floribunda
AAATGTTTTCCCACCTAATAGGTGGGAAAACAAAATCAAGCTTTTGTGCATCAAATGATTGTACCTAGAAAAGGGTGGACAACATTTTACCAGGAAAACATATGCTATCAAATAGCACAAAACTTGGAAAATGGAAACTCCATGGAATTCATGGTGTATCAAACACACCCTAATTTCTCCCTGAAATTGAAATTTACGGTTGGAGCAAACATCAACGGTTGGAAAAAGTACCGTTCACCGTGAGCAGTATGAAAAGTTATCGTTTATGGTAAACAATATCAAAGCCCGAAGTGCCATATGTTGGATTTCGACCCAAACGATCCCTGGGCCTGAAGTATTTGGCCCAATGGACATTCAAATCAAGGCCCAACTTATATCAATGGCATCCAATTACATTACATTTTACTGTTTGAGGTATTTCGTTTTTAGTGGAAATTCTTGGAAGCCTATTTTTAAAAATTACATTTCAAAAATTGGATTCAAAGTTTGTTATACAAAAATCAATTAATAATATAAATTTTAAATATTCATAATAATCTTATAAAAATAATTTAATCAACATAATCGCTCCACCTCCACGTCCACCCCCATCCAACCCAAACCCAAACCGTAACCCTAAAGCCAACCATAAACCATAACCATAACCATAAATCATTTCCATTTGTATTCTCTTAATCTATCATCTACGTCGTCTCTCTTCTACCGCTATTGAGAGACTTACCATTGTCGCATAACAAGCGATGACACACAGCAGTAGCACTTTTGAAAGTTGCAATAGCAACGTCGCACTCGGTAAGCGATGATAGCAATGCTGTGCACGACGTTACTGCAGCAATTGCACGCGGCTCATACTGCATGACACACACATGGCTTGCAGCGACGTCGCGATTGTGGACTGCGGTCTGTTGTGGATTTGATAAGGCGATGATAGTAATGCAATGGTGGCGACGACTGCAACGAGTTTGGAGATTTTTTTGGTGGTGTGTGGTGATTGTGATTTTTGGTACAGGAGGTGGTGCAGCTACTTCCACTAGGCGTGACATGGTGGTAAGATGGTTGTGGCGGTGCAACTATAGGCAATTGTGAGGTGATTGTTACAAGTGTTGGTGGCGGTGGTGGTCACAAATTATTTCGTTAATTGTGACCAATAAATAGATAAATTATTACCAATAAATAATACGTGATCTAAAAATTTGTTAATTTTGACCGTATAATAAAATGTGACTTATAAAATTTGTGATTTGTGATCGATAAATAAATTGTGACCTATAAATTTTTTTATTCGTGATTGAAAAATAATTCGCGATCAATTAATTTGATAAATGTGACCAAATTGTATACAATTGTGACCTTAATATATTTAATTTTAAAATATATTTTTAATTAATATCCGATTTTTAAATTTTTAAACCTTTGTATCTTAAAGCTTGTTTGGTAGGGATTAAAATTGAAAAATTAATCGTTATTGTTGACTTTCATTAAACGGGTGAGACCCAATAACGATCATATTTTCAATTTTACTTGGATTTTAATTATTACCAAACATGCTTTTAGTTTTAAAATGAGTGATATTTAGCCCTTATTTGACGTATTTTTCAATAAAATAACATTACACGTAAATTTAAAAAATTACTTCTGTTTTAACTTCACATTTTAATTTTTTTTTACCATAACTGTTCTTATTATCTAGGGTTTATTTGGTACGACTTAAAATCGGATTAAAATTAAAAATATAGCTGTTGTTTGATCTCACTCGTCTAATAAAAATCAACAATAATAATTAATTTTTTAATTTTAATTTCTACCAAACACACTACTAAAATGAATGCAGCCCAAACGTGAGCTGAATCCCTCACATTCCAAATTTTCCTTTGTTTTTAATAATTATTTTTCTCAATATAAAAGTATTTAAAGATATATTTCTTTAAATTTTTTTATCAAAATTAATTTTGAAAATGTTATAAAGCTCCTCAATTCCTTCCAAACTACCATTCTTCCACATAAATCTCCCATTTTCTTTTGCTCTCTGCACGAAAGGAATCACACTCCACACAACTCAGTCATGGGTTCCGGTAATACCCTCTCTCTATGTATATATACATGTATCTAGGTTAGTATATCCCTTATTTTTTATTTTTTTGGGAGTTTCCCTAATGAACTTTTTGATAAATTGTATGTGGGAGCAGATGCTGATATGGAGGATTATGGGTTCGAGTATTCGGATGAGGAGCCCGAGGAACAAGACGTCGATATTGAGAATCAGTATTATAACTCAAAAGGTTTATCTTAATCTTCCCCACATTGATTGTTTGATTAACATAATTCCTCGGATTTACTTATTTTTATTAATGATTTTATTTGTATTTAATGGCTCTTATATTTATAAATAAACTTCACATTTTGAGTTTCATAAACCCTTGCCCTTTTTATTAATTCGTGGAGGTTGTATGTGTAGTATATGTATGTATACTGACAATAGATATTTATGTAACACCGTGTTTCTCTTTGTGTTCAAAATCTTCAAACGAAGGAGCGTAGTATAATTACGCAAAACACGTTAAACTATTTTGAGTATTTTTTATCAATATTAAAATGGATTTCGCTCCGTGTTCTTCCTCATTCAAAATTTTAGCGAAGTTGTAGAACTTGAAAAAAAATTCTGAGCCTCCCGGGAATGGCATTTTTCAATTGATTGCTCCATGATATCTAATTTTGTCATTTGTGCCTCGATTAAACATTTCTTATATGTTTTTTGTTTGCAGGCTTGGTTGAAACAGATCCAGAAGCTGCGCTTGAGGGTTTTGCCAAAGTTGTGCGGATGGAACCTGACAAGGCTGAGTGGTGAGTTTTCTCAGAATTTAATGTTTTCCTGACAAAGTATTACTAGTTCAGCAAATATTTGGATGCTTGTAATCATGGATGATATACAGCTTTGTAGATAGTTTTCTTTAGGAGATAGTTGAAACAGTTAATTTTGTGACTATTTACCGTAGATTGTAATGGACATAAATGTCTAGCATGTTTTATTTTTTTATGCACTTCCAAAGGCTAATGGTCTTATATTTGGTAAGTGCACATTTTATAGAGTCGTATTGGTTGATATAGATTCATCTTTCAGATATGGTATTTTGGTCCAAAGAAGGATATTTATTGGTAAAGAGGTTTGTGGCCCATTTGGATTAAATGTTAACACTTCCCAATTATGGGAAGAGAATGGGCTCTTAACACGATTCTTACTTAGTATCCTGGAAGATGCATAATTTGATAGCTGTAAGATGCATTAATATCTCACCAACTTTTATTGAACAAGCACTTCTTCTTTTTTTTTCCTTATTAAAATTTTTCTTCACCATGATCCTTAAAATTACAGTATCAAGGATAATCCCAAATGTCTATCACAGTTTTTAAAATCATATACTAATGATAGATGACAGAGTTTATCATTTAAAATGACATTGTGTATCAAAATGAATGACATACATGGTGGAGGTACGAATGAAAGCATACACTTACAAATTGCTGCTAAACTTGTATCAAGTCTTCACTAAATGAATGATGTTGGAATTTGATGTGTTGAGGTGTACAGAACTAAGCATTTTTATTTTGTTCATGATGAAAGTAATTAGATCCTTGTGATTCTCGTCTTTAAGAACCCTCAGAAATATACACGTTTCTAACCTTTTTTTATCCGAAGTGCATGTTACAAAGGAAAAATTTTCCTTCCTCTAATATTAAAGATAACAACTGCCATCTATGTTGGGAATTGTTGGGTTTCTCCATGAAATATTATGTAATCAACTACTTCAGATCTTTACTTACAATTGATAGGTTGTTTTCATCATTTCAGTTTAATTTGCTCGCTCATCTCAATTTTTATTTTTTTTGTAATTCATGCATTTCTTATTAGTTTTGGCGTGATTGAACACTTTTCTTGTTTTTGTTTTCAGGGGATTCAAAGCTTTAAAGCAAACTGTTAAGCTGTACTATAAGCTAGGGAAGTACAAAGAAATGATGGATGCTTATAGAGATATGTTAACTTACATCAAATCAGCAGTGACTAGAAATTACAGTGAGAAGTGCATCAACAACATAATGGATTTCATTTCTGGATCAGCTGGTCAGAACTTTAGCCTCTTGAAAGAGTTTTATCAGACCACTTTAAAGGCTCTTGAAGATGCAAAAAATGAGGTCATAACTTTATCATATATCGGAACTTTATGTGTTTTTTCTTTTCAAAGACCTGATCGACCTTTCTTTGCAGAGACTGTGGTTAAAGCTTTGCAAGATATGGTTTGATACGGGTGAATATGGGCGGATGAGCAAGGTTGTTTTCTTTTGTAAAAAAACTCACCAATTTTATCCGTGGATAATGAATGTAATTCAGTGTATATAATTAGATTTTGAAGGAGCTCCACAAATCTTGTAAAAAAGAAGATGGTACAGATGATCAGAAAAAAGGGACACAATTGCTGGAAGTATATGCAATTGAAATTCAAATGTACACAGAGACAAAAAACAACAAAAAACTGAAGGTATTTTAGTTTGCTTCTTGTCACCTTGTTGGGGTTTACTGAAGTAGCATGTGGTTGCGTTATGTGTGTGGACGTGTCTAAACTGGATTCTTTTCTTTTTTCTGTGAGCGTATGTTTATTTATTCATTATTATTTTTGAGGCGTATCGTGTTCGCTTTTAGTCTCAGTTTTTTATAGTCTAGTATAGTAGAAACAATAGGGACCATGCCCTGGGTTCTCTTTGGTCTAATTCGAAATAGGCTATCTTTATTATAACGTTTCTTTGTAGAAATATATCTACTCTTTGTTTTAGCTATTTCAATATCTCAGCTTGTTATGTCTCTTCAAAAGTAATAGCCCTTTAACAGTAAAAGATAGTTGGAGTTGGCAAGGAAGAGCATAATTAAGATATGTAAGCACCCCACCCCAAATAAAGGCATGAATTAAAAAGGCATCCCCATTGGTTTATGCAGGGCTAGGATCGACATGATTAGGTTATAAGATAATAAACTTGTTGGAAAAAATATCTAATCATAAATTGCTGGAACCCATATCATAAAAGAACTTATTACTTGTATGAAAAATAAATGGTATAAGAGTTTTAGTTCGCGTGACTGGATTTGGTCATTCTTAGAAGAAATGGGGCATATAGGTTGATCTGTCGGAAGTAACATTCCTGTATTAATCCTTAAACATTGACGTATTATTAATTTTACTCGTAATATTCTCGCTAAAGTTGGAAAAAAAGTGCTATTTTTGAGGCTGTCAAGCAGAAAATCAAGATAAAGTGTAATTGAAATGGGAAGAGGTAGGTGAAAGGACTAGAAAAGGTGGGCTATGCCTGTAATCTTTGGGTTATGGTAATTAGGAAAAGAAGAGAGCTGAAACAGTGTAGGAATAATAATCATTAATTAGGTTTAAAAATATGAGGTGATGGAAGTTGAATAGATTGAAGAAATGATTTTGAAACACATGAATGAATGAATTTATTCTGACAACTACTAGTCAATCAAGTTTTTGCTGCCCGAGGTTTGAAGTCATATTGCGAAATGTGACTTGGAACATGAAAGAGTAAATGTAAATTATGGCTTTGAAGATAAAACAGAAATTTTAAAACTACTTGGATTTTGGGATGACTTGTGATTTGGCGTTAATGGAAACTCTTTTCAAAAGTGTGACTCATTGAATAACCAATAAAAGTGAGCTAGGGGGTCCCATAAAGTCCATATTGAATTGACAAATCAAAGTAAAAACTCTGTGACTTGGTTAACTTGGCCAGTCTTGTTAACCGCAGTGCCTTGATCAGTTTTGCATCTCTTGGAGGTGCCATAACAAGTTACTTGAGAGAAAAAAACTACTGATTATTGTTTAATGGTTAGGTACATTACCATCAAACTAGAGTCATTTTCTTGCATTCTTAAGCAGAACTGATATGTAAGATTACGACATACTATGCCTATGTTTGGCCTCTATTTTTTCAAAACTCATTTTCAACCACACGTTTTCCTATAAAATAATTTTACACGTAAACCCAAAACTTTTCCTTATTTTTTAACTACACATTTTCTAATAAAATACTATTCCAAAATGCATTTTGGGGAAAAAACGGGCTCAAAAAGGGGCTATATAAATAAATTATAATTTAATATTTTGGCCTTTTGTTTTACTATAAAGAAAAGCAAAATAATTATGCTCATATATATTATCTCTAGGATTAATATAACTAACTTTTATTAAAAAAATTCATATATAATTCACAAATGAGATGCTTTTCAACTTGTACTATAAGTTTGTTATTGCACAATTATTAGCTTGATTTCAAGAAAGTTCAATTCAATAAGAATGAAGATTTTACTAATACTTGCAAGTATATTTTCTTGTATGTTGTTAAAATTGAGTCACAATATATTACATATTAAATATTCATCTTTGAAACTTAACACTCAAAATAGTACTTATATAAAGAATGTTAATAATTCATAATTTTATATTTTATCTAGTATAAATAAGTGGTTCAACTATGAACTAGTTACTCAATAACTCCATCCTCTTCACCAAGTCAATGGTTCAGTGGGAAAAAAAAATGTCATAGATTCATCCAAGCATGCTTGAGGGTGAATAGGTTGTTCGAGGATTGCTTTGTTATTCTTGATGAGAGTCCAACTTCTTGTTAGTAGGATAGTTATGGTATGGTATGATATTCTGTAATTAGCGTATGTTCCATATTTAGTTGGTATGATTTATGTAATGGCTGATTTTCAGCCATGTAATGGGCAAAACTCTACTTATCTAATCAAGGCAACTCTCAATTGGAGAGGCATTCAAACAGAAATCCGTTGAGCTTGACATGGTATTAAAGCTCTTGATCTAAGAGAACCCTTTTGGGCAGCGGTATTTTTTTTGGGCTTCTACAGTAAATTCAATTCTTGGTTTCGGGACTCACTTGGCGGATCATTTCATCGTGATTCCTATACGGTATTCTGAGGCTGTCAAACATGAATGTTGGTGGGAGGCAATGACAAAAGAACTTCGCACTCTTAAGGACAACAGTACCTGAGATGTTGTTCCTTGTCCTGCAAATGATAAAGCCAATGGTTGCAAGTGGGTTTACTCGATTAAACTCCATTCTGATGGGACTTTGGATCTATATAGGGCACAGTTGGTTGCACTGGGTAACAGACAGACAGGAGTATGGGGTGGATTATGAGGAGACTTTTGCTTCAGTTGCCAAGATAACTACGGTGCAGACTGCTATTTCTATTGCAGCTTCCCATGGTTGGTCGCTTCATCAAATAAATGTCAAAAACATCTTCCTCCATGATGATCTCAAAGAGGAGGTTACATGACCTTGGCCGGACCTCCACCTCTTCCTCGGAAGTCTATAAGTTAAAGCGCTCGTTATATGGCCTGAAACAAGCTCCATGCCTTTTTTCAAAAAAACACTGACACAACACGTCCCGACAAGTTGACTAAATTCTTTAAAATTCTTGATCTATATAATATAAATTTAATTTTATACTTAATTCTTATTGAAATTTTCTAGATACAAGTACATATTTGTTATTTACAAATAACGTTGAGTTCAAAATATATAATATTTCTAATAAAAAAAAATGATCATGGTGGAGTACTCGAGGTATATATGTATCCGACACGAACATGCTATCATATTTGAAGTGTTCATACAACAGAGATGAAAACCTAATAAATAGGTAATGAGAGAATTCAAGGGTAAACACCTAACAAATTAAAAAATGTGCTGATGGGATGTGAAGGTTTGGATGTCTATTAAAATTAAAAGAGAATGATATAGAAAAATAAAGTAAATTTTTTTTCTTTTTTGGCAAATTATTTAATGGAATCCATAATATGGAGGTTCGGAATGTGAAACTCTATTGAAGATGACATGTTAACTATACTAGAAGGTTCTCATTTGGTGCACATTAAAACTTTCATTCTCATTCTTCTACCCATTTTCAACAACACAATTTTCAATAAATAATATTTTTCATTACATTAATAACTTTTCCTTCTTTTTCAACCACATATTCTCTATCAATCTACTATTTCAAAATACATTATTCCAAAATAATGTGGCTCAAGTGGGAGAGGCTATGCAGAGGATGAAGATAAGAAAAGTAATTGGTCCAAATATCTCCATCAATGTATTGACAATTGAAGTATATAGATGAAGCAAGTATTTTATGATTGACAAAGTTATTTGATAATATCTTAAATAAAGAGTAAATATATGACTTACCTATAAAAGGAAGATTATTAGAGAACACATATTTGCAATACTTGAGGAGATAATCAAGATTGTTCAAATTATAGAGGTGTTAAGCTTGTGGGTGATGCTATAAGATTATGCAAAGCGTGATTGGGCATAGATTAAGCTGTCATTTTATTAAACACCTATTGAGTTTTATGTGAGTGAGATCTACTATGCCAATCATTCATTTCAAATATTGACAGAAAAGTAGAAAGGGTAAACGAAATTTTATGTGAATTACTAATTTTTCACTAGGATACGAAGAATTGTTCCTGTGGACCCTGAGATAAAAGAATATATCAAATGTTGCTCATATACTAAAAGCTTGTTTGGGAAGTGTTTATAAATAGATTGAAATGAGTGGTGGATAAGTGAGTAGTATTTGTGGGTCTCACGAAATATGCGTATAAGAATTGGTTTTTTTTTATTTTTTTTTTACTGTTAATAAACACTTGCAAAACATAGGCTGATATCAATTGAATGTTGAATTTATTGCAGGAATTGTATCAAAAAGCACTGTCAATCAAGTCAGCTATTCCTCATCCTAGAATAATGGGAATTATTCGCGAGTGTGGTGGAAAAATGCATATGGCAGAGAGACAATGGACCGAGGCGGCTACTGATTTCTTTGAAGCTTTTAAAAACTATGATGAAGCTGGGAACCATAGGCGTATCCAGTGTTTAAAGTATGTCTCTAACAAACCCTTTGTGTCCCTAAATCCTTCCCCTATTTGATTGTCACTTTCAACTTATTACACGGCATAAAATTACTTGGGGATGCATTACTTTTATTTTCGTAGTATGCAAGTAAAGCATCCTTAATGAAACAATTGAAAGATCAACTTCACTATGACCTTTGCAATTGAAGTAATTGTATATCTTACCTGAACGATTATTTTAGGAAAAATTACAGCGACTGTTCACAAGCTATTCAATATAAAGTAGGTCTTCAATCTTCAATCTGCAGTAGCTTGGTCCTCAAATGTTTTGATTTTTAGGAACTGCATCCCCAGTGGACAGTTTCTATCCAGTTGAATGTTGAGATTTTAGGTGTCTAAATTTCTGAAGGTAAAATTATAAATACCGAATCTTAATTAAAATACAAATAAGAGAGAAGGAAAAAGAAAATTTTAAATCCCCCCTGATACATCCCGAAAATTGCTGTGAAAGAACTTGTTTATATAAACATAATGTCGCATATGCAGAATCTGAGTCTATAAATATATTCCCACCATCACAATTTAATGGGAGGACCTGCAAGAGCATGTTGTTTTAGGTGAGAGATAAATACATGAGCATGTGGCATGACTTTTTCGTTTTTCACCCTCAAAATTAATGGCCAAAAATCCTTGCTTGTCATATTATGTAATTCAAGTAAAGCCATTTCTGAAAGTGAATTATTATATATTATTCGGGGATGTCTTGTGAAGGAAATGAGATAATTCAATTGTGGATGGAGTGACTAATTTTTTGCTTTGCTGCTTGCCTGGATTACACCTGAAATCCAACCCCTTTACATTCTGATGTTGTTCGTGATGTTTCTCCTCCCTGGCAGATATTTGGTTCTGGCTAATATGCTGATGATATCTGAGGTCAATCCATTAGATGGTCAAGAGGCTAAGCCGTAAGTTGTTTAATGGGTTTTAGCAACTTATTACGTTCCTGCAGCGTAGAATAATAGATCCTCCACCTCACCTGCTTTTGTTACTTGTAGATATAAAAATGACCCTGAGATATTGGCCATGACAAACCTAATAGCAGCATATCAACGGAATGAGATATTGGAGTTTGAGAAAATTCTGAAGGTACAACTATTACATGCTAACACGTGTTATCTTCTGTCGGAATACTACTAGTCTATCTTGTTCCTTGTTGTTCTGAAACAAGTCTGGTGGGAGTTATTTCAGAGTAACAGAAGGACGATAATGGATGATCCATTTATCCGAAATTACATTGAAGATCTTTTGAAGAATGTGAGAACACAAGTGTTGGTTAAGCTCATTAAGCCTTATACAAGAATTCGGATCCCCTTTATATCAAAGGTGATACAAGATTTAATATACTTTTCTTTTATATTACTAGGGATTATTTGATTTTTTTTTTCTTGTACGCTGTTTGGATTTTGTTCTTTGTTTTCTTGGTCTACATTTTTCTTGGAGGTGCATGCAATGGGTATGGATGCTGTGGTTGGTTTGTAAAATTCCACTTTAACTTCCATGTGAGAGCATGGGACCGCACTGAGTTTTTGAACATGCCCAGGTCATAGAGTCCTATCTGTTTGCTAATGTACTAAGTTATTTCAATTCATAGACAATAGAGCTGGCTTTAAAGTTATGAAGATATTATTATAGGCAACACCTATGTGTAGTTGAAGAGGTACACTTTGTTCAGCAGGGTTATCATTGAAATAGTGAGATTGAAGTAAAGGCTGCGGTAGGTGATTTATGGAGAAGCTCTGACACTTTTCACTTGCAGGAACTTAATGTGCCCGAAAAAGATGTCGAGGAGCTGTTAGTGTCCCTTATCTTGGATAATCGTATTGATGGGCACATTGACCAAGTGAATCGGCTGTTGGAACGTGGTGACAGGTTTACTCGTCAACTTCTTCCTTCCATTTTTTTCTTGATAAATTTCGTCTTTTTTTTCTCTCGAGTACAGCTTTTTCTTTCAGATTCCAATTTATTTTTATCACGATAATATACACCTGCAGGTCAAAGGGAATGAAGAAGTACAGTGCGATAGAGAAATGGAACACACAGCTTAGGTCACTGTATCAAACGGTTGGCAACCGCGTGTCTTGAGATTGCTGTCACATGGATATGGGGTGAATGAAATGATCGGTGTGTGGGAGCTTGGATTTTGTTGTCGTTTTCAATCAGGCATTTCTTCTTGTTAAACCATTGTTAAGATGCCTGCGACGTTTTTCAACTGCTGCTTGTGGGAAGGAAGGTGTAAGAATTGGGACATCATGAGTTTTTCCAACTTATTTGATGCGAACCACATGGAAGCATTTGATTCTTAGCAGTCAAATTCGTTTGGCTTTTAAAAGCTATATTATCTCTCTTGTTTGCGGTACACTGCAGGTATGTTGCTCTTGTTCAGGATTCAGAAAACCCGAGTATTATTGAAAACATGCAGCTGAATAACACGGCCAATATGTTCTCTTCACTGAGATGTTCAGAATTATGCAAAGCTTATGATTGCATTCTTCAATCTGTCTGCTTTGCTACGGATCTAGAGGGTTTATACATCGTAATCAAGGCTCGTTCATGCCGGTCTTGACTTTTGAGATCCTGGGAGTAGTCGCCCTATTTTGAAGGGGTTTATTTACTCAACTCGAGGTCGAATATGAATTACAGAATTGGCATGATTTGTTAGTGTTCTATTATCTGGTGCAAAGGCACAATGCCCACATTTTGGTTAACATGTGACTATGATATCAGTGAACCCTATTACTTTTTATTGCATGAACATGGCATGCCAGGATTACAGTAGGTAGGTGGTGTGAATTGCACAAAATTAGACAATACCGAATTAAAAAAAAATAAAATTTTGTTCATGATACTAATCGGTCTTATCCAATTTTGTGTACTAAACAAGATATAGTTGGTGTTATGTTTCATTGCATGCGTTTATATATCATTTTCTCAAAATAACTATCTGTTAGCTTAAAAATGAAAATATCCGTGGCCAAATTGGTGCAATTTGTCGAGTTCTTAAACCACTTGGAGAGGGCACAAAGCCATTTTTGCTCCAATTATAACTTGGCTGTAGATTTTTCAAGTCGACCTCATTCGAGCAATCTTGACTTCAATCTAGACCACTCGATATTAGGTGCAAGTGAAGTGCAGATGATCCTTTGCACCAACGCACGCATCAGCAAGTGTGGAGCTAGCATGTTACATTTGGAAAAATGGCCCTCTGGTAATATTATGCAGTCATGATCTAGAGTTGAAGCAACGGACAATCCTAATTAGAAGAATTCGACCGCGTAAACACGAAGGAAACATATAAAATCATGTCATGAGACAAGCTTGACGGAAGGGGAAATAATCGATCGACTTAGTCAAAAGTATGAAAAACATTTTAGTTCTCCAATTGTTCTAGGTTCATAATACCAGAATAGTTGAAGACACTGACAACCTGGACTACTAAAACAAGGTACATAACAAACAAGCATGCACTGAAGAACTGCACTTGAAAACAATGCAAAAAATAGTAACGAGCAAGGAATCAAACAAAGATGATGTCAAAATAACACATCCTCAAAAGGAATGAAAATTTCATCAATTGACCTGCCCTTCTTGTCTATCTTCATAAATCTAAAGATTTAGATTTCTCACTTGGCCATCATGACCCTGACGAACTCATCGTAGTTAATCTGTCCATCGCCATCCACATCAGCCTCTCGGATCATCTCATCAACCTCCTCGTCTGTAAGCTTCTCACCGAGATTTGTCATCACATGGCGGAGTTCAGCTGCAGAAATGAAACCGTTTTGGTCCTTGTCAAAAACCCGGAAAGCTTCTTTGAGCTCCTCCTCAGAATCGGTGTCCTTCATCTTCCGGGCCATCAAGTTCAGGAACTCTGGGAAGTCAATTGTCCCATTCCCATCAGCATCGACCTCATTAATCATATCTTGAAGCTCGGCCTCAGTTGGGTTCTGTCCCAGAGAGCGCATCACAGTACCAAGCTCCTTAGTAGTGATGCAACCTGTGGCAATGTGTTTAGATGAAGTATATAAGAGCTAACTGCAGAAGTCCATTAACAAAATTTCATCTTAAATAGCTGAAATGAACATCAACAGGAATATAAATTACAAGCAGCATGTGAGGCAGAAGACATATCTTGTAGATGGAAGTGAATAGGTTTAGAAACTAAGGAGGAATTTATTAATACCTAAAACATCTTTTTAAGTTCAATTCAAGCATAATAGATTGAAAGATGTAAAATCAGTTACTATGACAACAAAATCAACATGTTCATGAACAAGGACTGCACACACAAATAACTAGTGAATGGATTGCTATGATGCATCGAATTCGAAGTGGGTCCAAAAACACGCGATTTTTCAAATATACTTGTTATTAAATTCTCTTATTGAAATCTTTTGAATACCAATACCTATTTGTTTAATAATAACTTTTGAGTTAAAAATATATAATATTTTTCTATGAAGAAAGAAAAATGACCATGATAAGAGTGTCGACACTTGTCCGACATAGACACGCTACCCTAGTTGAAATATCCGTGCAACAGAGACAGATTGTCTTATCCATTTACATGGATTTGCAATTAAAGTTCAACTCAATGGGAAGAGATCTTTTCAGCCACGTAAAGATCTTGTGCTCTGTTTTCAAATTCTGCATCATAAAGACTTCACTAGGAAGGCAAATCAAGAATGATCAAGTTCATATGACCTATATGAGCTCAACATTTACTCATCAGTAATTTAATTTAACCCAATCTAACACGAGCAGTGGAGAAGGAAAGTGGATTAAATATGAGTTTCAACAACCCCACATTCCAAAATAATGGAATTCAAAAGATCCAGCAGGTTGTAACATTTTTAGCACAAATGGACAAACTTAAAACTCGACTGCAAATGTGCAAATAAAGAATGAAAATCCACCAATTAATCCTCCGCCGGAAGCACCTAAAAACCTCCAGGCCACAATCAACAAATAGATTTATTGTTGTCATTGAAAATTATGATAAGTTCATTCTCAATTGAAGCCCTTTCAATACAAAAATCAAAGCATTTGCGGAAATACTGATTTACACACTAGTCGGATTCTACAGGGTGATCTATATTGTAGCACAGAATTAAGATAGATCATAGAATAATAAACATGAAGAACCCATAATAGAAACAAAAATAAAGGGTAACACAGAAAATCTGGAAAGAAAAAAAAATCAAGAACCAGCAAACAGATCTGAAAAATAATGGATGAACAAACAAAAAACCCCCACAATTGAATTCAATACATAGATACACACGCGTATCTGAAAATAACAGATCAACAAACAAACCACCAACAATTTGCACGTATTAATATATCGTAAAATAATAGATGAACAAACGCACTACCAACCAATCATTTTAACACAAACACATAAACACGCATATACATACCATCGCCATCTTTGTCAAATAGGGAGAAAGCTTCCTTGAATTCGGAGATCTGATCGTCCGTTAGCTGGTCCGCCATTCTTCTATATGATTTTACTGCTTATCCTTTTCTTTACTCCAATACGATTCCGAATGTATAGCACCCTGCGTTGGGGGTAGGGTTGGGTGGGTGGGTTGGGTATGCGTCAAACGGAGAAATTGCAGGGAAAGAGTGGCGTTAGAATTTGAATAACCTAAGACAATTTTGGTGGGCAACGTTGACACCGTCGAAATCTGAACCATTGATTTTAAAAGTAATTTTTAAACTTGATGAATATGATATTATCAAAATTGTAAACTGTTTTGCGCGGAAAGTCGGGCCTCGCTAACCATTAAAAGAGGGTTCAGACGATTGTGTAAGGAAAAGACAACTTGAGAATAATGTTCCAAAAATGGGTGCTTTATTGATGAAGATTTACAATAGACAAAAGCGAAATGTCTCCAATGGGCCAAACACACAGAACAATTGAAAGTATAATGTGATGAAAGTAAAGGAAATGAAAATTAAATATTCTCTATTCAAGAGTGTTTAATTCGGGGATTTCTTCTATGCATTCTCTTCTCTTTTATACTATTTTGACAGTTTTTGTTGTGGAACCGCTTGAAACTGCTGGTTGTCCTATAACTATCCACGTTCTTCATCATGGCTGACTTGTTATAGAACGTCGTCTTAACCGCTGTCATGAATTGCACAGTTTGAACTGCTTGTAACTGGGATTCTGGATCATGGGACATCTTCATCATGGCTGACTTGTTATAGAACTGTCGTCTTAACCGATGTCATGAATTGCACCGTTTGAACTGCTTATAACTGGGATTTTGGATCATGGGACATGATGGAACTGCTCCTTAAATGCTTTTGTAACCGTCACTTAATATGGTAATTTACTTAGATTTTGGGCGTCTCGTAATCTTGGGCAATAATAGCTCCATCGTCCTGAACATTCATAAGGTACTATATTCGCTCAGAACTTGAGCGTTTAATAGGCTCGGGCGATGGTGGCCTTTGCTATATTATCCCGTCTTGGGCCTTTTACACGGTCTCTTTTGGATCTAACCTTCAAACTTCTCAATTGGACTTCATTCCTTGAGCTATTTAATTGGATTGCGTTTTTATGTGTCAACATAAACAAAATTGTCTCATTAAATATTAATTTCTTGAAATAATATTAAAACCTCACGAAGAGTGAATATTTTTCTTATTGAGGAATGTTACTATGAATTCTTTACTTGAGTTGAGAATTGGCAAGTGTAATGCGTTAAGATTCCGATGCGCTTTCAATGATTCACGAGTAAACTATGTAGCCCATTAAACAATAATGGCAGGTACTTGACAATTATGAGTGTCAATTTCAACGAGTTTTAGTCTCTGTTCTTAAAAGCGCGCTTAGACGTTAAGTTTAATGGAAACGTTTCGTCTTGAGTATAAGCGAAAATTAAGCCTAGGTGCGCCTAGGCGTTACTAGGCCCGCCTCCGCCTTAAGCCCATTTTTTCCCCTTTTTTTTAATAAAATCTATAACTCAGACTCAGTAGCTTATTATCCCTTCAAATTTCAAAAACTCCAGATTCTAGAGAACTGAGAAAACGAAAGAACGAAAAAAA
>CAIGRS010119527.1:0-12335 GCA_903798395.1 Fraxinus floribunda
CATCTAAAGCACTTTGTGTTGAGAAGTAAGAATCTATTCCTTCGACCATCCAAGACACTTTATTTTGAGGACCAAGGACCAGCTCTTTCAACTGTCCAAGGCATTCTTTGTTGAGGATCAATGATTGACTTCTTCAATCGTCCAAGACATTTTGTGTTGAGGACCAATGACTAGCTCTTTTGATCGTTCAAGGCACTTTATGGATCGACCCCTTCGAACATTCAAGACACTTTGTGAGGACCAATGACCGGTTCTTTCGACTGTAGCTGCAAGCCATTTACATACTTGGGAGACTAGTAATTTTAGACAATAAATCTTAAAAAGTGAATTTAAAAGATTCAATGTCCAAATTCTTTTTATTGCTTATTTTTATGTTTACTGATTTTCTCTCTTTTATTTATTTATTTATTTTGTAGGAATGGTCGGGATAAACTCTAATAATAAAGTGTATCCCAATAAGTATGAAATCATTGGGTTTAAAATCAAGGCAAAAATCATCTTTATTTTAAAGATACTGATGTGAAGTACCATATCCAGTTTAATACACGAGGTGAGCTTAAACTCAACACCTATAAAACATCGACATCTTATTCTCAAAATCCTTCTGGGCCTTTTTGAGAAGTACATGTACCTATCGTAGATGAAGGATACGAGAATTTGGACACTACTCTAGCTATTCTAGCAACCAGCTTTCCCTTTTGTGTCTCTACCTTACCATTCCCAAAGCATGTAGCTCATCCTAAGGGCAGTACCTTCTGAAAGGATTGACAATAAGGAAATACGATGGGGAAGTGTACTCTTTATTCATAGAGAAGTTTCTTATCTTCCAAAATTTTGGGAGTGGTCTACTTGGATCCAAACACTCCTGCTCAAGAGGAATCTTCGTGAGTTAGTTTTTGTAGTTAGCTTAGCTACAAAAGATTATCATCGTCCAAACTCTATCTACAGAGTTCTTTATAAAGTTTAGTGTCCAGATACTAATAATTTTGTAACCGCAAGTGGTGAAATTGACATTTCTTTTTAGGACATCCGTAATATGAGCGGACGTTCAATCATAGATCATTATTATGAAGTAGTCCTAAGCCTTTCAGAATTGACAAATGATCTCCGTAAGTCTTGATTGTATCTTTTCAATGTTTTCTCATTAATTGCTAATGAGAAAGAATCTGAATGTGTTATTCATGTTACTTGGGTTGAATTCTGGTTTTGAGAAAATGGTTGTCTTAAATCCTCGACAAAATAGAGCTTATAAAAATGTCATGAATTTAAATCCGTTCAAAAGGCGTTAACAAAGGGTATCAACAGAAAAAATGAGGCCCACGGTGGTAGACAAGCCGAAAGATATTTCTCATAAAGATCGAGGTCATTGGAGTGATTTGTTAATATCTTTATCTATGGAAGAAGAGGAAGAGTTAGAAATATCATCTTTTCTCTCTGTGTTACTTTGTCATTTCGTTCTTCCCTCCAGGGAGGAATGTATGATAGTTGAGACTTTTAAAGCATCTTCTAAGATGGCTACTGAATTCACTTACAACTAGTCCCTCCCATATCAGCAAGTATTTATGAGGGACTAAAATGAATGTCTAACTACTTATCAGGCAGGGACCTTGGCAAGATTTCACATTCATTTCCTGAACACTTTCTTTTGCTTGTGCTAGAACTTATTTTGTTCGCGGTATTTTTGATCAAGTAGATAAGAATAATTATCGCCCTATTATTTGAAGAAATGCAAGCACTTTGAATGCTCCCCAATCTTGGGAGATTAATGTAATTGATTGTCGGGACCTTATATGTGGAAAAATGGATGTTGAAGAGTTATGCTGGAATCCACTTTCTCTAACGTCACGTTCTAGAGTATGAGCGCATGATGTACCAAAGTTTATAGATACTTTATAATTTATGATGAGTATTCGATCTAGATTTATTTCTTATCATCGTGATTCTTCGACATTCATTCTTGAACCATATAATCCTCACAGGTTTGCGAGACAACATAGCTTTAGGTAGAAAATTTTTGATTTATCAAGAAAGTTGGATATTACTCTCAATGTAGTCCACGTGTATCATGTTTGGTTCTCTTTTATTCCGGAGTATATGAAGGATATACATCAAATAGATGATGCAGAGTACAAAGATTAGTGGAATAACAAATTACAGTCAAATCTGACTAATGTTCGAGTGCAGGTTTTATCTTCTAGTGAGAGTTTTGACTTTGTTCTTGATCTGGCTTCGAGGCAAACAAATAGGGTCATAGCCAAAGGATTAAACCTTCTAAATGTCATTCCTGAAGAGAATTTTCGAACGAGGGAACCAAACTTTCAAAATGAAAGAGGTATTAAGAAAATTAAAACTATCATTCTCTCAAACAAAATGTGATTCCACCTATGAGCCTGCTGATAAGATATCTGAAGCAGTTTTGATTCTAGACCATAGTAGTCCTAAAAATCAAGTATCCTATGCCTCTATAAAAACTCTAACTTTAGAAGATGAAAGTTCTGGAGATCAGGTACGATTTTTTTTAACATACTATTTGTGTTTGATCTAATGTAACAAAATTCAATTTCAGGCTCATCTTTCCTACATATATAAAATGAAGCAATCGTTACGACCAAGGACACCTCAAGCTATTCCAAGTCCTTTGAAAGGTGACCTCGAAACTTCTAACATTAACATCAGTCTCTCGAATAAACCATCAGATGACAAATTTTTAGACATGTCGCTTAGAACATGAATGCAGGGTATGTTCATTATTCTCCTTTGTCTATTTTTCTTTTTATTTTTCAAAATCATCTTTCATTTTTATTTTAATCGTAGATTTTCCAAGTATTCCCAAAGGACTGAATTTCTCCATGAATCCAAACTTTTTGCAATATCAGACTAGCAAGAATGATGGGGAGAATTAATGCACTTCAAAAAATAGATGTCACTCATGATTTTCATAGCCCTCCTTGCAAATACCCGAGCACCGTAGATGATTTCAATAATGAAGATAAAGTGAATTTGGAGAATGTGAGAGCTAACATTTTAGAGATCAATTAAGAAGTCCCTGCTGTTCCATCTTCATTGGTTTTAGTTAACATTCCTCTTTTAAAGACAAACAATCATGATTATGCACCAATTTGTTCTTTTATGTCTGCTTCTCCACCTGGGATAGCTCAAGAGTTCCTTTACTTGAAGGCTGCTCTGCAAGAAGCCATGACTAATTGTTTCAGAAGTGTTTTAGGGACATTTTGAAGAATGGATTTTCCAACATCCGATCTTGGTGGATGAGAATAATTTAGTTCTTCAAAACGTGATTACCAGCTTATTTTGCACAGATCCAATATCTTTGATGAAATGTATGGATTTTTTTTTTAACAAAGTTGACTTTTATTTATATGAAACAAAGCAACACTTAGTGTCCAACCGTTGAAGAAAAGACTAAGTGGTTGAAACTTTTGAATATTTAGATGGAAATAGAGGATTCCACATATTCTTCATTGGAAGATAAAATTAACCTCCTAGCTGGACAAACTCTGTGATGAGATTCGAACCCATCAGGAATAGAAGAGTATGCTTGGAACTATGAAAGCTGCATTAGAAGAATCACAAACAAGAGATGTCACTAGTATAGCATCCATTGACCACAAAAGGAAGACTCTTAAAAGATAGTTTCATGCAAATGATCATGGCGAGTGATTTTAATAGAGTTGAGACTTTCTGATTTTCTTTAGGACCATATTGTATGAACTTTGATTTATTATTATTTGCTCTCTCTTTTTTTTTTTATGATGAACTTTTCTTCATGTTTCATGTGTATTTTTGCTGCATAAAACGATAAACAAATTGAATGAATTTATTGATTATGATTGAACTTGAATTTATAATTTATACAAGATACCTATGCACCCAAAATGGATCAAGTCGAACTTAGTTCATTACAAGAACACAATCTTTTTTGTTTATTGGGCCGTTCATAGTTTACCCTCTTGTGGGCCAAGAGTACTTTATTTTATTACAATAAAAAAATTACAAAATAAAGAACCTTAAGCATAAGAATGCTTTAGGAATTTTCCATTAATATGTGCGATTTACAGTCTATTCTTGTCAACGACCTTGTATGCTCCATTAGTGAATGCATGAGTTACAAGAAATGGACCTTCCCATTTAGATTGGAACTTGTCCTCCATTTCTCTTGTGATTATGATTGGCCTATGTGGGGAAAGTACTAGATTTTCAACCTGAAATGATCTTGGTTACACATTTTTGTTGAAGGACATCGCCATCCGAGCTTGATAGCATTTAAGTGCATCTATGCCTTTAATCTCTTCTCTCCCAAGGCTTCTAGCTCTTCCAGTCAAAGAAGACGGTTTTCTTCCGTTGTCAAACCTTTTTGGATGGCAATTCGAAGTGGCGGGATTTGACACTTCAAAAAAAGTACAGCTTCGACTCCGTACACTAAGGTGTAAGGAGTGACTTATGTTGAAATTTAATAAGCCCACAAAACTTCACCGATTCTTTCATGCTAATCTCTTTTTGATTTGGAAACAACATTCTTTAGCAGACAGCACAATGTTTTGTTGAACACCTCTGCTAAGTCATTAGTTGCTGTATTGTACATGAACGAGTTGTATGGTTTGAATCCAAACTTTGCAAAAGGGTTTTCCATTATCATTGATGATGTGTCGCGGGACTTCATATTGATAAATGATCTAAATACGAATGAAATCCGCGATATTTTCTTTCTTTACTTTTTTCAATGGTAAGGTTTTAGACTACTTAGAAAAATAGTTAGCCCATCGGATGTATAAATTCCCAAATGAAAACTTTGGAGTTATAGGTCCAATTACATCAAGACCCTATGCATCAAATGACCAAGAAGATACTGCTATATATAATGGTTCTGGAGGTTGGTGGATAAAATTTGCATGAACTGGCAAGCTTCACATTGATTGTATAAGCTATGGAGTCTTGTACCATAGTTGGTCAGTAGTATCCCATCCTCTTTATTAGAAAATGAAGTTTTGGTCTAGACTAATGAGCACTACTGATTCCATAGTGGGTTTCTTCTACGACATGTGTTACTTTATCACTATTTAAGCATCGAAGGAAAACTTCATTGAATGATTGATAAGTGTATTTTATACACTTATTCGGGCTCTAAAATATTGACATTTCATAATTTTTTTATGTAATTATAGCCTAATTTATTAAATAATGTGCTATTTGGTGAAACTCAATGAATGGTTGAAAGAAAGAAGCGAAAATTGACGAAAAAGGGGCAAGATCCAAAGTTGTTGGGGGGGGGGGGGGCAAAATTTCAAATACTCAAAAGTTGTGTCGAAGCTCACGATGAAGATTCGAGAATGCTAGGGGTCAAATGTTTACAACTAAAAATCAAAAGGAGTGAAAACAAATCCATTTTTAACCACACGAGGATGTCTAAATTTCTAGTTGGAGCTTGAGATAAGAATGCTAGGGGTCAAATGGATACAACTAAGGTCAAAAGGAGTGAAAATATGGCCAAAATATTTTCACAAATCAATTTTCAACTACACAAGGATGCCCATATTTTTAGTTAGAGATTGAGACTCATTTTTGGCTCAGTAAACGATCGAATTGTGAATGAGCTATTTCTATCAAAGTTATAGCCATATAAGTTATCTTTCTGATACATTTTGAATCACCTTAATCGGATATTAGGAGAAAAATTTAAGACAAAAATATTGAAGTAGACGTAGAGTTTAGAACAACGACTCAACACCTAGGCACTAGAATCCTAGCACCCATGCGCTACATGGCTGTTTGTTTTCAGCAACGCAGTGCCCAGACACTGCAACCATAGTGCTTAGGTGCTACTTCAAAGGTCATCGTGGCGCCTAGGTACTGCGCCGTAAATTTTAGGATTATGTTGTTTTGGGCCACGAAAAGCCCAGAAAGACTCCGATTTTTGGAAAACCATGTAGCTGAGTATAAATAGAAGAAATGAGGAAAATTTAAGAGTTCCACATATTGAGAAAACAAAGATACAACTGGAGATTAAAAGCACAATTCAAAAGAGGAAAACATCAAGGGATTCAAGCTTTGAAACATTGATTGGAAGAAGATCTTGGTGCAAGCTTTATTTCTTTTTCTACATCTATATTTTGAATCTGGATATGTACTCAATATCAACTCATTGTTTTTTTTCTTTATTTATTATGAGTAGCTAAACTTTAAATTAGGGCGAACGATATAATCTACTTGAAAACCTTTCTGTCTTTTATTCAAGATTCCTGGTATTTTCTCATTCATGTGTTGATTTTACTATGAATTTAGTGCTTTTAAATTATTTGATCACTAATTTGATGATTCCGTGAGTCTTTTAGGAATCGAGAGGTGAGATTGAGATTTAGACCATATAGTAAAATCTTGTAATTTAATATAACGTGTAGAGATACCTATATTAAATATTGAATCACACATGAATTCTTAGAACTAATATTTAGTTTATCTAAGGTAGATTCATATAGAGATATGTGATTGAAATAGTTAAATAGGCTCAATGAAAACTCGAAAGGGATAAATTGAATACCATAGAAAAATTCGATCGAACACTACATTAGGCTCTTGAATCTTGAATTAGGACTTAGAGGTGATTAATAGGTGAATTGTTCATCCCTAATTTCCATCTATTATTTGAAGTTTCAACAAATCTTCATGTGCATTTTAATTAAGTTAAACTATTTAAATCAAAAATTTCACATCATCGCATAAATCTTTAGTTACTTGCTGTTATTATGAGTTAGAAAAATTAGATTAAGTCCTAAAGTATAGTTTTCGTGAGAATGATATCTGAACTCAAAGGTCCATTATACTACTTGTTACGATATCGTATATTTACGATATAAAAAACACACCAATGATCATCGATAAAGTGTACCTTTATCAAAGACAAAGTGATATGCACANGTCACAGATTATCTGGTAACTTTTGATGTTGAAGAAAATCGATTATTGGCTATCTCCAATCTTTTCTTTTCTCATCGTCGATTATTTCGACACTATTGTCTTTTCTAGATACCAACCTAGCTAAAACAACGGCCAAATTAGCTAAAGCACCAGCTTCTCTGTTTTCACTTATAGGCATGCATTTGATTTTTACCGAATCAACTCGTTTCATAAGTGTTGATGCATGTTCATGATATGCCTTCAAGTTTAAATTACGAACTTCGTATTTGGCTAAAAGTTGGTTGATTATCAATTTAGAATCTCCAAAGACTTACAGTTGATGAATACCCATATCTATAGCTGTCTCTAAGCCAATGATAAGAGCTTGATACTCCGCCACGTTGTTTGAACATCTTTCTGTCAAAGTAAACGAGACGAATCAAATCGTTTCATAAGCATTGATGCATATTCATGATATGGCTTCAAGTCGAAATTACGGACTTCGTACTCGGCTAGAAGTTGGTTGATTATCAATTTAGAATCTCCAAAGACTTTCAGCTGAAGGATACCCATATCTAACATTGTCTCCCAGCCAATGATAATGGCTTGATACTCCGCCACGTTGTTTGAACACTTCTATGTTAAGGCAAACGAGTAAGGCATAACAATATCACGACGAGTAACAATGACTACTCCTACCCCCGACACCATAGCTTAGAGTTGCTCTGTTGAAGTATAGCCTCCATGATAGTATAACTTCAGTGTTCTGCATCCAGAAGGTCTTCATGTTCTCATTCCGTCGAAATTGGATGGTTAGCAAGGAAATCTTCCAAAGCTTGTCTTTGAATGGACTTTTGTGGAATGAATTTGATATTGAACTCGGACAACATAATTACCCATTTTCGAATCCTTCCAAAAAGAATTGGCCTGGACATTATGTACTTTTATGGATCAATCTTCGAAACAAGATTGATTGTGTGTGATAGCATATAATATCTTAACTTTTTAGCTGCAAAGATCAACGTAAGACATATTTTTTCAATAGGTGAATACTTTATTTCAGCACCTACTAGTGTCTAGATCAAGTAATAATGTGCATTCTCTTTTCTTTTCCTTCATCATTAACTTTGACGAGAAGTATTCATAAAGAATATTCTCGCACCGTAATGTGAGTACTGATGGATGAGATAAATATTGCTTAATGCTCTAAAAAGCATTTTGACATGCATCATCCATTAAAATGGTACATTTTTATTTTCCATTTTGTTGAATGGATGAAAATATCCGGCATATTTGGAGATAAATCTTCGAATGTATGCAAACTTTTCTTGAAGACTCTTCAAATCATGCACATTTCTTAGCTCGACATGTTGATTACGATGTTAATTTTTGATAGATCTATTCAATTCTTATATGTCGAACAATGAAGCTAAGAAATTTCCTAGAGGTGACACCAAATGGACACTTTAGCAGATTCATCTTTAGTTAATTTCGTTGGAGTCTTTTGAAAACATCCCGTAAGTCTTGTAGATGATCGTCAAATTTCTTTGTTTTAACAACAAAATCATCTACATAGCATTTCACGTTCTTATGCAGCATGTCATTGAAGATCTTTTGCAAAAGGCATAACTTTATCATAATATATGCCACTAGGAGTACAGAATAACGTAAGCTCATCATATTTTGCATTCATCCATATTTGTTTTTTCCGAAAGACCTATCCATGAAATATAAGACTTTATACTCAATAGTTGCTTCCACCATCAACTTTGTTATTGGAACTGGAAAATCATCTTTTGGACATGCTTAGTTCAAATCTCGTAAGTCAACATAGATTAATATTTGTCCATTTTTGTTCCTAAGAAAATAACATTCGCGATCTAATTTGGGTACTGACTTCACGTATGAATCCCGCTTCAATAAGTTGGTTGACTTTCACTTCAATTTGAGGAATCGATTCTAGTTGAAATCTTCTTTGAGGTTGCTTAATTGAAAAATTCCATGTCTTAATGCAAGGTGATATACCACAACCTTAGGATCTAATATCAACATTTCCTTGTAAGACTATGAAAATATATCTTTGCAATCTTGAAGCAAGTAGATGTACCCATATTCCTCTTTTTAATTGAGGAAAGCACATACAAACACTGATATCGGGTCCTTTTCGGTCCCCCTATTCAAATGTAGGATGTTTTACTTCTTCAAATGTAGGTATTTCTAGTTTAGGTTCATCTATTATTATAGAGTTTTCAGACTCAGATTCTAAGTTGGAAGCTTTTCCAAAAGTGATGTAATCGATAGAGACTTCTTATTTATCTTCATCATTCTTTAAGGATGCGTAAACTCTTTTGATTTTTTTCATCTTATTCTTTATTTTTGAGGCTTGAAACTTGGATTAGAAGTTTTAATTCCAAGTCGACGGATTGTAGATTGTCTTTGAATAACTTCTGAGGAGCTTGTGCATTCTTATTAATTTGATTAGATGAAAAAGGATCCTCACTTAATCTTTGGAAGATAGAAGTTTTACCTTTTATGTCAACTACTATAGAAGGTTCATCTTTTAACTTTTTAAACACCAAAACTATGACATTCTTGTTTTCAGTTTGATCGATTATTGAAGGTCTCGACTCTGCTGATTTCTCTTTTGTAACTTCATATATTTGAATCATGGTTAGGGTTTGATGAAACATTCTTGACTTTAATCTTTTTCGGTGGATTTGGATTATATCCCAAACCATATAGATATCTTTGTCTATAGGATCCAATAAAATTAGAAAGATACGCCCACCCAATAGCATCAAGATCATCCAATTTGCGAGGCTCTCCTTCCCCAAATCTAGCATTCTCAAATAACTTTTTGACTTGAGAATTGTAACACCTTTTGAAAGTCTATTTTGGCTCCTCGACTCATTTAGTACCTAGCATGTCTTGTTAGGATGAGCTAGAAATACAGAGCTTTTATATGTTTGGAATACATGTTGAAGCTTCCAATATAGATTTACGTTGTCCCGCATCTACCATAAGTTGATGGAGCATAAACAATTTTGGAAGAATAGGTATTGGAATAGTTAACTATTTTCTCAATACCTCAATATTTGTTAGTTCTAGTTGAGATTTTTTTGCCTCTAGAGAATCCTTCAAATTTATTTTTTGACTTACCTTTAATAAGTGAATGAGGTAGAACAATAACAGATGTATCATCATCGTCTGCATGATAATCCTGTAGAATTACATTTTTCATCCTCCATATAAAATTTAGCATCAGCAAAATGAGATTCTTCTTCAAGGAATAGTTTGGACTCATCTACCACACATTTAACTTTTCCGTCCCAGCTATATTTGAAGCATTGGTGCCAAGTCGAATGTACCATTCTAGTTTCATGTAGCGAAGCACGTCTAATGAGTAACTTANTTCTTCGAGGAATTGTTTGGACTCAGCTACTACACATTTGACTTCTCCGGCTCAACTATATTTGAAGCATTGGTGCCAAGTCGAATGTACCATTCTAGTTTCATGTAGCGAAGCACGTCTAATGAGTAACTTATAGGATGTTTTAGCATCAATGAAAAGGAAGAGAGCTGAGCAAAGTAACTCCTTTATTTGCAGCTTTAGGTGAATCACGCCAATGGCTCTTCGACCTTTCTAGTTGAATCATGATCTTGCTCCTAGACAAATCACCAACATTAATTCCAACCTTCTTCATTGTCGACCAGTATAATGTTTAAGGCAGACCCACAATCAATCATCATGCGTTCTCAAATATAACTGCTAACATACATTGGTCTATTATGTAAACGAGAACCCAGTTGTAGATCTTCATTTTCAAATGTGATGGTGATCATACAGTTTTGTCAGATTGTGGATCCAATATGTTCTAAGACATTGTATATTTCCAAATCGATCAATGCTACGATCAAAGCCATTAGATCATTGAAAGGAAGACTAAGGGACTATGCTAAACTCATTTTGGAAGGAATACTGTTGAGTCGTGAGATGGTTTTCTTCTACTTTAAATTCTCTCTCGATACGTTCATTGTCTCATTTTTTTCCTTTACATCGATAACTTTGGAGGTAAAACATTCAATGTCAAAGAAACCCTTGGAAAATAATTACCTAGAGTTGGTAATCTAGAAGGAGCACATGAAGCAGTTTCTATTCCTGTTGATTTAATAGATACTCTTGACTTGGTTTTAGTCTTCCTATTTTGGTTCTTTCTTAGCTCCCTTTTTAGTTTCAACTTCTTGTCATAAACACCTGGACTTGGAAATTGTGGAGCCTTTCGATAACATCTTTTCACAATAGTCCATGTCCCCTTATTTTCTTCTGGTGTTACTTTCTTATTAGGTTGAATCTTCGTACCCAATGCATTAAATTTTGGTCCTACAAGAGGCATAAAAGGTGATATTTTTCCTGTTTTGTCTGACATTCAGTATGTATTCTTTTTACTTATGAAAGTGGACCACCCATCATCGATCTCATCTTCGAACTCTGAATCAAAATCCCAAACATCCAAATCATCTTTCATAATTTCGTAAAAGGGTAGATGATTGGGTGTATGTGGTTCAACCATCCCTAGATAGACGTAATTGATGGTGACTTCTATGTCTACCTTAAACTCCATTGGGATGGCTCCTTGTGCAAGTTGAGTTCCAAACTCCTTAATCGAGGACTTACTAGCATCGTATTTAAGAGAAAATATCTGCTTATGTTTTGCAATGGGAATTGAATCAAATGATCCAAATGAAACCATCAAGCTAGGAATTATTGGATTTTCTCCGATTTCAAATTTGATATTATTTTATTTGTCCATGTGGACAATAAATATTTCAGAACGAAACATTTTTTTCACTGGGTAACTAATGATTCTGTGAAATTTACAATCTTTAGGATGATCAGTCTTACCAGATTCTCCCAATCTCTTTGGTTCTAGAAGCTCGATTATTTTCTGTTTAAGGAGTTGATCCAGAATTCCAGAAACTTCAAAATATGAGAATATATACTCCTTGTTTTCAAGTTCTTTTAGAGTCACATGACCTCTACTTTAGACTTGTCCTCTATTAGTTTTGGAATTGGGCTTTGGTTTTAGATATGAGCTCGACCTTTGGAAGGCTACCTTTGTAGAGGTAGTAGAGATTTTCATAGCTTCTTTGGACTTACCTGCCTTGAAGTCATTTTTTTTTATTTCTTCGTATCTTTCTCGTCACATGGATCACTTGGCAAGTAACTTCCTTACTTTGCAATTTGGAGATCTAGGTCATGAGCACGTGTTACTAACTTTTCAAAGGAGTGGGGCATATTTGCTTGGAGATTATAAAGCAATCCCCAATGCATGCCTTGTACACACATGTCGATGGAAGATGCCTCACTTATTCGTTCCTTACAGTTGAGCACAAGGTTCCTCCAGCGTTCGATGTACTCCACATCG
>CAIGRS010119539.1:2168-18910 GCA_903798395.1 Fraxinus floribunda
TTTTTTGGGCAATTGGAAAATAGTCTAAACACAATGGTAATTTTTTTTTTTTCACTTTTATTGACAATTTTCATATAAAACAAAGTCAAACGAATGGTATTCGGTATGATAATTTTTTTTTGACAATTGAAATATATTCTAGACCCAATGGTAGAAAAAATTATCACTTTAATGAATAATTTCTATAAAAAATGAAGTCAAACAGACACCAAACTTTTAACATTTTTCAGGTGAAAAATAATACCAATCAAACACAATTCCCTATAAAACATTTTCTTTCCACCCATTTTTCACCTTTGCAATCAAACGGACCCTTAGTGATCATTGGTGGACTATCGATTACTCATTTGAAAATTGAGAGAGTGAGAAAATTACTTACGGTAAATTTTATTTTATAGGATGACATTTAGAATTTTGGATGATATTGGAGGAAGTTTCTATGACCAACCTCTACGCGGTATTTAACAGTGAATTACCTAGTGGATATAAACAAGAATAAAGCTACTTGTACATTGCTTTTGCACGTCATGGATGAAGTCATTGACTATTTTAAGTATTGTTAAAATCAATGATAAAACTGTGTGCCACATCACGAAGTATATACAAAGCTGTCACTATGATGTACATGTAGCAAAACTATATAAACGAACCCATCTGAATTTTTTAAAGATTAATTTATTTGAGTTTTTGGTGTTGACTACTTTGATATTTATATGGAAAAATATAGGATTTAAAATAGAATAGATATGGTGGTTGTCCATCAAGTATACTGCTCATTTGCCTTGCATATCAAGCAACGTTGTCCCCCACCCCTCCTCTTTTTGTCATGATCAGTCCTCATGTGAGTTCTGATCATTTTTTAATTTTTTTTCCCCTCTTTCTCTTGTTTCTATATGTCCATTTTTTTGGTGTGGGCTGCTGGGGTGTTTGGTTCTTTTATTTTATATAATATATTATAAAATCTCTCTCTCTCTCTCTCTCTCTCTCTCTCTCTCTCTCTCTCTCTCCTTCTCTCTCTCTCTCTCTACTCTCTCTCCCCCTCTCTCCCTCCCTCCCTCCCTCCCTCCCTCTCAAAGTGCTCAAAGGCGTTTAGACTCCACCATTTTATCTAAGAGATTAACGTATTAAAAATTAGAATGAAAAAACATTATTCATCAGTTAATGTACCAAAGTACTAGGACTAAGATTAATATTGGATCATTTATGTAAAAATAAAAAATAAAAAAAAATTACGCATTCAAACTCAAGATATAATCTTTACAGTTTCTCGTATAGATAATAAAATATGTTAAAGCATCGTAATTTAAATTGTTAAAAATAATTTATTTGTTTATACTTGTCTATATCAAGAAATGAATATTAATTTCTAAGTTCATTTTTGTTCAAGATGATATATATATTCTTAGTTTTGTCCCAATATTTGAAGATGTAGCTTTATTGAAATTCATGTCAACATTTTAGTAAGAAAATACTAAGAATATAGTTACGTATTAGATGGTATGCTTGGATTATCTAAGTATATCAAACAGTAACAGGTGAAGAGGTTGTTTCCTGGCTTTTGCTTGGAAAAATCTATTTGTACATAAATGACTTTCATAGAAATTCACTAGAATACTCGCAATGAGTGGACCCCATCGTATATTTAAAAGAAAAAAATGAGCAGGGCCCACCTTGTGAGTGTTCTGTTGGTTTTGCTTTACCGGTCAAGGAGACTCAAAACAAAGGCGCGGCTGCCCATGAGCTTTACAAAAATCCAATCTCAGAGAGAGAGAGAGAGAGAAAGAGAGAAACCGTGTATATGGTGTTCTTAAATTAGGAAAGACTTAAAGGCGGTATATTGCGTATGTGACACCTTTTTCTTTATCTCACCGGCTTCCGTTAAAGTGTAGAGGGAATTCTGCTGTTTTTTCATAGCTAAAGCAGGTTTATAACTCTCTTCCACCCTCACAGTTCCTCTTTTTTCCTCTCTCTCTAGCCCTCACCAGTTTAATTTTCTTGAAAAATATTTTAATTTCCAGTCTTGATTTCTTGTGGATTACTGGTTGTTTTTTTTTAAAATAAAACAATCTTTATTATGGGTTTTTCTTTACATTTAAAAACTATTAAGGTTTTACTTGTTCAATTTTGTGATTAATTTCAAGGATTTCTGCTTGTATACATTTGAAATTACTATTCTCTTTGTTCATTTAGTCCACAGAATTTACGTATATAGAGACTTCAATTCAGACAACATAAGAAGATTTTGTCCAAGGTAAGGTTTCTTATGGAAGTTTGTCAGCCAAGTTGTACGTTTGAAGAGCCATGAATAAGTCTCAGTTAGGATCCATCAGCAGTTCTGATCTCATTGATTCGAAGCTTGAGGAACATCGATTATGTGGATCCAAGCAGTGTCCTGGATGTGGCCAAAAGCTCGAAGGGAAGCCAGTACGAATTTTACTAATTAAAGAATAATTAAGTACGCTTTTAATTTATTCTCGTTTTTTGGTTTTATTAAGTTAATTTTTAAATCATCTGCAGAACTGGGTAGGTCTACCAGCAGGAGTAAAATTTGATCCGACAGACCAAGAATTGATAGAGCACCTTGAAGCAAAAGTAGAAGGCAAAGAATCAAAATCTCATCCATTGATTGATGAGTTCATCCCTACAATTGAAGGTGATGATGGGATTTGCTATACTCACCCAGAAAAGCTTCCAGGTATCAGAAATACACTTTCACTGTGTGTGATGTGTGTGTACGTGAAATTGCTTCTCCTTAATTCAAGGAGTTAGGTTATACACTTTCTTGCTTGCAAGACACAACTAGAAGGATTCTAGGGTTAGTTTTCAGATAACTTGTTTTTTTCTGCTATTTCAAGAAATTTAATTAAAGTCTCTTAGTTTGTTGCACCTAAGTAAACCTAACTTTGATTTTGTTAACTTTAAACTTTCTCCGTTCTTGGTTTTAGTTTCAAATAAAATTTGCACTAGGCGCTCGTTCGGCTCCTTTTTGGCCTGGAAGTTCACTTCTAACGACTAGCTCCTATAGCGCATTTTGATTTGGAAGCAACTAAATATACTAAATTTTACATTGTTTTTTCAGGCGTAACAAGGGATGGATTGAATAGGCATTTCTTCCACAGACCATCAAAGGCTTACACCACCGGTACAAGAAAAAGACGAAAAATTCAAACCGAATGTGACTTAAAGGGGGGAGAAACCCGGTGGCACAAGACAGGCAAAACCAGGCCAGTCATGGTTAATGGAAAGCAAAAGGGATGCAAGAAAATTTTGGTTTTATACACAAATTTTGGGAAAAATAGAAAACCTGAAAAAACAAATTGGGTGATGCATCAATACCACATAGGTCAAAATGAAGAAGAAAAAGAAGGTGAACTTGTGGTTTCCAAGATATTTTATCAGACTCAACCAAGGCAATGCAATTGGTCCGAAAAGAATAGCACGAATAATGCTGTTGAATTACCAACTAGCAGTGATCCAATTAGGGATAGTGACAGTATTGGGATCTGCTCTTCCAAGGAAATAGTCCCTCCGACAGATGAATTCCATGGCAGCCGTGGTGGTGGCACCGGCGGCACTGGCAGCTCTCCTATGTCTAGCTATGGTGCATTAGATATCCAACAATTGAATGCAGACCATTTCAGCTTCCTTCCGTTTACAAAAGTGCCCTTTGATGAGGTACTTATATGCGTATCTGTCGATCATCTCTATTTAAAACTGCAATTAATTTCTCACACATCTTGCTCAAAAATCTTATTACAATAATACCTACAATTTTATAAATTATACAAAAAATTACTAGTTGCTGGAAATTAATGTAGATTTTTAGGTAATTTTAATCATAAATTACTTTACCAAAATTCTTCTTTCTTTCAAGTGAATTTTGTTACTGTATTCAATATTTTCTAAAATTAAAGTGAACATTCTTGCTGCTATGTAGTATATATCCAATGTGTTATATTCTATGTAGAGTTTAGAACAAAATTATAAGTAATTGACTTATAATTTCAAGCAAGTAATGCATGCATGCAATACCAAAATCTGCACAAAAAATTGCTTCACATTTGGATGCTTGTACATAAAGCCTGAAAATGATATCGGATTTGCTTGATAATAACACTCATCTAATTAAAAAAAAAAAAAAACTAAACAGTTCACCAACCAGAATAGAGAAAATTAGAAAAAGTAAAATCGAAAAAATAAAAATAAAAATTGAATGAACATTAAAAAAAAAGGAGAGAAAAGAAAAGATCAAATTAAAAAGAAAAGGCACAGAATATTAAAAAGAACCTTGACAAGGGACTAGCCAGCTAGCAAACTGTTTATGAATTATTAATTTGTTGCAGGCTGGGATTGGAGAAGCTTCAATTGCAAGGGAAGTTTCAGCAGCAGGCACGTACGATGAGCATCAAATGCCGCCACCACACGTGACCCATGAGGCTCAGCAACACCAGATTGCAACCGCAGCGTACCACATCAGCAGGCCTTCACTCTCTATATCCGCCATAATTTCTCCACCTCCTCTTCATCATCATACCTCTATCATTCTTGATGAGGACTCCTTCCACGTCCCTAGAATGATTCTCCAAAATCAAAATTTTCAGGTAATTAAACCATGTAAACCCAACATTTTCTTGAACCTTTAGAAACAAATTATAAGATTAGATAGCATTATATATGATGATTCTCCAAATTTATTTCGAATGAGGATTTGTTTGTTGCTGGAAATGCAATCACAATTTAGCGTCTTTTGCATTTTCTAAATGATTCTTTCTGCCTACTTCGGCAGTATGGCCTTCCATATTGTCGAAAACAGCCAAAAAAATTTGCTTTTTTGGCGTTTAAGCAAAGCCAACATGCTCGAAAAACAACTCCCAATCATAGTATGGTGATTACGCCTAAGATCCTAATGTTATGTTCGGTAGGAAGGATTTGACAAGATCGAAAAAGAAAAATAAATAAATTATAATCTTTTGTATTGTATTGTTTTGGTAATGCTTACTGATATGCACTAATTGTTAATTAAGCCAAATGAGTCTGTGATGATTTTATGACTTCTATGTTGCAAACAAGTAATTATATTGTCCCTTTATACTTGTTGTCTTTTATAGACAATGCATTATCTTAAAGATGATTATGTTTTATTTTGTTCTAAATGACTGCATTTTTTTTCAGCAGCAACATCATAAACTAGGAAGAAGGTCTGCAACAGGATTGGAGGAAGTCATCATGGGTTGCACTTCAATTGATCACATCAAGGAAGTAAGTATAAACTTTATAATCCAGAAGCAAATTACTCTTTCATGTAAAATTGTTTTCCGAGTAGTAGAAAAAGTAAAAGTAACTATAGATTGAAAAGGATAAGGCATGAAAACAAGCAACTTTTTTCAGAAATCTTGATAATAAAAACAGAAGGAAGTTGTACATTACAATTAGTCTAATTTAAATTTATCTAAAGAGAAAGTTTGGAATAAAAAAAACTAAAGATATATAGCAGTTATTAGAATCTTTTTTCCTTTATCTCCTTTTCCTTTAGTTTAAACATAATATCTTAACTGTGAAAAAGTAAATGAAATAAGTTGCATTGCTTGCTTGATCAGTACAGTAAATTTGCAGCTGTTTATGTATGTAGGCTAAGTTTTTCAGTATAGGGGTGCCTAGTGCATTTAGGCTAACTTTTACGAACAAAATGGCATGATTGGTAGAGAGGACGATTGATCATACGTCCCAATACGATAAAGAAATTTTAATTACTTTTTGTATCCTACTACAGAATCACCCCACAAGACTTACTAGCAAAGGAAGAAGATGCTTGCTAGTTTTTTCTCTTCATATTCCCTCCTTGCATTTTTTATTTTTGTCCATCAATTGTGGAAGCTGTAAAAAGATTCCACCTTTCTTCTACTTTTGAAAAACTAAAGTTAAAATATGGAGCTATTAATTTGAAATATTACTAAGAACATAATTTTAACAACTAACACAAAATAATAATATAAAGACCATTGAAAGTTATATTCCATTATGTCATTTGGCTGTTAATTACTATTCAAATGCAAAAAGAAACTCAACAATGAAAATTATTTGAATTGGGAAAAGAAAAGGAAAGAATGCTAGTGATCCTTCCTAACATTTTTTTTTTTTTCATGTTTGGACTCATAGAAAAAGATCATTTCCTTGTTCATAAGTTCTTGTCAATCCAACTCATTTTATTTAGAGTCCATCTTCAACATGTCTTGAGTGCATACCAGCATTTTCCAATCGAAATCTTGAATCACGCAACATTTCACAAATAAGTGACGAAGAGACTTGTATTTAAAACCTTGGTATGCTGTGATAACATATTGAATTACCTCATCTCAAGGTTTAAGGCTTTTAAAAAGTGGAAAAAAAAAATCGATTTAAAATTTGTTTTTCGACAACTCTTACCCTTATGTGCACATGTTGATGCTGTTATTTCAGGAGTCATCCATTACAAATCCACAAGATGCAGAATGGTTGAAGTACTCCACCTTCTGGCATGACCCTGACAACCCGGATCATCATGGGTAGAAACAAAACATAAAAGATTCAGATTCAAAAAAACATTCCCCACACAGACAAAATCATTAGTACTAGAAGCTTTCTCCAAGTGCCGATGGACCATATCTATATATATGTGTATATATATAGTTTTACCTTTTTTCCATCTAATTTTCCTGTCAATGTCTGGTTAAGGTCATAAGCTCCACTGAACTAACTGTGCCAGTTGGAAAAACAAGAAAGAAAAGAAGACAAAAGGACAACCAAGAAAGGGAAAATAAGGAAAATCAAGAAAAGGTGCTTTTTCTTTTAGAAAACAAGACCCCCAAAAAGCAACGAGAATTACAACATTATGATTAGTGTATCATGTTTATGGTTATTATAATTATTTTCTTCTTATAGTGATTGTATAGTTTGTTTCATTACTTTTACAAAGATGAAATTAATTTACAGGTTCAAGCTAAAGTGAAAAGAGACTTTTTTTTCTTGATGTACTCCTCCACAAGTCGTTTTGCTTGAAAGAATTCGATTTATACTAATAGTTTACGAAATATAATTTTTCACTCTACTTTCCACAATGCGACAAATGAGTTGTACGATGAAGATACTTCTTTGAATTTTGATGTTGTGAAAGGCGAGACTGATATTGATAATTATCCACGATGACAATTGAGGTAAGAACTATTTGAAATGCGCTTCACGTCTACCACATGAGGTCGTCGACCCACATGCATACCAACATGAGATCCTTTACGTTCACATAGGCAGTCGACTCCCATGAGGCCATCTACCGACCATGAGACCCTCTACGTTTACATAGGTCGTCTACCACCATGAGACCCTCTACGTTTACATATATCATCTACCACCATGAGGTCGCCTACCACCATGAGGCCTTCGACCCCATGAGGTCGCCTACTACCATAAGGCCTTCGACCTCCATGAGGTGCCTGTCACCATGAGGCCCTTTACGTTCACATAGGTCATCTACCACCATGAGGTCGTCAACCACCTGAGGCCCTTTACATTTACATTGGTCGTCTACCACTATGAGGCCAATGCTACACTTAACCATACAAATGACAATAAGTTGGACGAGAATCGCTTAATACCAAACATGGGCACAACCAACTACTTGAGGAGTGGGGGTCATCCCATCAAAACGACACGTGGCACCATTAATTGATGAACGAGTGCGTTGCATCAGGTGCCTATAGGTACCTCTAAGGTGAAAAAGGTACAGACTCTTGGAACCCGAACTATTTACATTCCAATTATACTCTTCCTACTTCTCAAAACCAATTACTGATTCTCACGCCGGAGGTATAACGGGGGATAAAGTCTCGGCCTCATTTTGTAGGTAGCATTCACTTATCGGAATAGCTAGAACACCCTACACGTCAAGGAGAACGCGGAGGTCTACCTAGCTACGATTTCAGTCTCACTCACGAAAGATTATAAGTCATGTTAGGCTTTTATCAAGTAACTTCATTTCATTAGAGTTCTATACTCAATCAGTAAAATTTCTACTAAAATTTCATTACATATACATTGTCATGCATTTATAGGGATATTTTCACGATATGTAGTCTAGATAATTTCGTAACGTAACTGACAATGAATGAATTCGTTGCAGTTGTAGTGTTTCATATGTTAGATTTCACATCTTATTGAATCAAATTATTACAAGTTTTACTTTTTGTTGACCGACCTCCTAGGTCGCTCAGTTCAGATTTACACATTTAATGACGAGATGATAATGCGAGCTCGGGGTGTGAGTTCAGCTCGGGTTTCTAGTAGCTTGTCCAGGAAGCTTGTGTAGTCCTTCAAGACAGAATATTGAATAATGATTGAGAATTACTGACAAAATATATAAGCTACCAATCAAACATGTGCATATGTTAAGGTCTCACGTCAGCACCCACATTATCTTCCAATAAAAAATCTTAGCTTATTTTCCTAAGTTATGCATTAATTGATGGGGACCACTTGTATCAGTAACTCATGATCAACCGATAGGTATGAGCTCGGTCACCAATCTGTTACGTCAACATATGTACTTATTCAGCTCAGTATCAGGCTTGACAAGACAGGGGTACTACATGCATGCATATGTCTGCTATATAAAGCTAATGAAGTGGTAGGACAAGGGGGACACAGATTTTAGGAAAATATACAGACTTCTTGCATTTCTCTCAATTTTCAAATATCTCCTATAATTAGAGAAACAGATTATTGTATTATCATCTTGCAACCCTTTGATTAATCCTCAATTAAATTCGTGTTCAATCCTTAAGTTGACTTGGATTTTGTCCATACATTTTTCAACGTCGACACTTTCAATGACGAAATTTTTTTATCTTCAAAAGTCTCTTGCGAACTTAAAAAACCAAATTGTTGTTTTACGTGTGGTAGTATTGATGAATCGTGGGGAATCACAAAGAGAGAGAAAGTGAGAAAACACACGGGTTATATGGTTCAACAGTAAACCTACATCTACATGATTCGACTTTCACATCAATTTGCTTTTTCAGTATACAAATGTTTCATTGAATACAAATGTTTTGAATTTAGTGTAGAATATCTTATTGTGCGAATATATGACTGAAAATAAGTACGTAGAAAAAGAGTTGGAAAATAATAATTTCAAACAGGAGCAAAGTCATCTCTTTTGTTCGAATTTCGTTCGGCCTTGGCCGAGTATTTGAAAGAATACATGTGCCTATCTTTTTCTGAAAAACATAGCACATCGAATTTCACCCCATTGTGTTCCCACGTGAAATTATTGGACCAATTATTACATTTATGAGAAAACGCCCAAGACAGAACTACGGCACGCTGAGCACTGTTTGAACATTTAATTGAACACGACATTGAACTCAGTGACTAGACGGTTTGTAATCCAACGTAGTACAGCTACGAGTTGGACCTACGAGCTTGCATTATATCTATATATATTATATTGGGGCACACTTTGAGGTAGGCATAGGGTTGGTTATTTTAAAGAAGAATTTGCAATTATAAATAAAGAACATTTGTCAAGATGTCGTAATTTGTTATCGAATTATTTAAAGGAATCGAACGTCATATCGACTTTAAGTACATAATATTATAACCAATAATTCCGATTTCAGACAATATGAAAATTCGTCCACTTTTTAAAGAACGGTGATCGTGATTCAGCACCGTAAAATCTCGTCATTTTATGCATTGAGAAACTTCAATTTTTAAGTGATTTTGCTTTACACCACACTTTCCATTAATCTCTTTTAATGTATCGACATAACAAAAGTTAATCCCTTTCCTCCACATTTTCTCTCCTATATTTTCTCTTTACTCACTTTTCCTTTTACCTTGCTTTAATTTGGAACATAGAGCATTATCTTTCTACCCGCTTTTCCTTTTTACCATACCCTTACTTGGAATATATAAACCATAAAGAGATTAATAGGTTAATCTTTTATGAAGTTGAAGCAATCTTTTTGTCCCAAAAGCTAAAATATTGACTTTTAGTAAATTATATCCCAATTTCATCATTAATGCAATATCGTATGGAGATTGAGGTGTAATTCAAGCGATCATAACATGGTAAAAACGAAACTTTACCAAGTCAATGACCTGACTTCGAGTCTCATTATGAAGGGATTGACAAAACTATAATAAAAAAATAAAAGATCGGGCAATTAAGAAAAGATATTTTTGTTTGAGATAGAACAAAAAAATAAAATCAACACACATTCATATCACTTTCCCTTTATATCCATTATCCAAAGAAGCATCAATGCAAACACTAAAACGTCAACCAATAAATATGCGTTTCTTCTAGTGTCGATTAGTGTCGCACTTTACTCAAAACTCTTATTTCTCCTTTTGAATCACAAGGCTTTCTAAGAAAGCAACCCACCCACCACTCTACAAAAACGTCCTTCTCATCAAGAAAATATCACCCTCTATTCATCTTGTCTACATTTCTAACAAACTATTGACTATGAAAACGTGTGTTATAATAGACATTGATCAGAATTTTACGTGTAAATTCAAATTTTTAAAATTATTTTCGTTATATAGGACTCGTTCGGTAGGGATTAAAATCGGATTAAAACTGAAAAACTAATCGTTATTATTGATTTTTATTAGACGAGTGAGACCCAATAACAACCATATTTTCAATTTTAATTGGATTTTAATTCATATCAAATGGGGCCATAATCGTTTTCAACCACACATTCGCAGAATAAAATATTTTACATGTAAATTCAATTTTTTTATTTTTTATTTTTTAACCACATGTTTTTCTAAAAGTGTTGTAAAAAAATAAAATAAAGAGCACCAAACGGAGGCTTAGTGAGGTGGATCCGTCGGCGCGGAGAGTACACACAAGACAAGATGAGACAGGACAAAAGCTATTATTGCATCCCAATCTTTGGACATAAACTAAACGTTATTGATTACAAGTACATAATTTAATAAATTAACGAATTATAGAACAATTAGAGCCTGTTAGACACTCTTCGATTTATTTTATGGCTTATTATAATATCATTTTTAACCATACATTCACACAATAAAATATTCTATGCGTATACTAAAATTTTTCCTACTTTTCAACACTCTTTTTTCTACCAAAATGGTTGTCAAATAGGCTCTTAATTAATTACCAAAAGATGACTGGAATAATCTCGAACAAGAAGCCCCTAGCCAGAAGAAGCCCCTAATTGATCAAACCAAGTCCAAACCGCCGCCGGCGCGACCTGTGAAATTGTTTTCCGACGAGGAGGAGGAGGAGGAGAGGGTGATCATAGCATTCAAATCAGAAACACTGTCCTGCAATGTCATTAGGAGATGGGATGTGCTAAAACTCATAGTTGGCTTTGTTCTCGGGACAATTGGAACTTCACACTCTCCTACGAGCATTTGGACAACCACCCTCATTGTAGGCCTAGCCATTGGATCAGGGTGGGAACATGCCAACCCAACCAGCAACACCCTCAACATCTCGTCCTCGTCGAAATCATTCCCCAGCCGTTGATCGGCCGCCACCAACAGCCGCCCTTCTCTATGTAAACTCCACACCCATTCCACTAAATTACTACTCATCCCAACTTTCCCCACCCCCGTAACCTCTTTCTCAATTGGCCTCCGCCCACTCGCTACCTCTAGCACTACTGCACCATAGCTGAAAACGTCGGTTTTCTCAGTTGCCCTTCCGGTTAATAAATACTCGGGCGCCAAGTACCCCATTGTTCCAGCAGCCGCCGTTGCATCAGGGGATTTGTCATGCTCTGTTTGCCTAGCCAATCCGAAATCCCCTAATCTTGCATTGAACCCTTCATCCAACATAATGTTACTAGCCTTAATATCTCTATGAATCACTTGATTTTCACATTCTTGATGCAAATACGACAAGGCGGATGCCACCCCGAGCAAAATTTTCTTCCGATTAGACCATGATAAGATCATTCTCGACTCAAATAATGCCTTATCAAGACTTCCATTAGGCATCAAATCATAGACTAACAAAATTTCGCCTTTCTCATGGCACCACCCTTGTAGCCTAACAAGATTTCTATGCCTAAGAGTTCCAATTATGGACAATTCAGATAAAAACTCTGTCTTCCCCTGTCCGCTATGACTACACCTCTTTACCGCCACTATGTCTCCGGTGTCCGGTAATATGCCCTTATAAACCGTCCCAAATGCACCGTACCCGATAATTTGGGTCGAATCGAAACCTTTTGTGGCAAATTTTAGCTCCTTGTAGCTAAATTCTTTGGGCATTCTGATCACATCGGAAGCCAAAGTCTCAGATTTTTTCACACCCTTGAATTTCTTGTTGTATGCCCAAATTACTACCAAAGTGCAAAAGGCAAGAAAAAATGCGCCGGCTGTTACCACCCCAACAACAGCCCCGGGACCATCTTTGCACAACTGGGAATGACACTTCCCACTAGTTTTGCTCTCATGCGACGACGTACTATTAGCAGCAGGTGCTAAAGCAGGTGGCGGCGGGTTCACTGTGTTCGCCGTCGGGTTCATTAGAGTAGAGGTGGGCGGCGGAGGAGGTGGTATCTCAGGTGGCACCACCGAATTGGACTTGGGATTTTCATCGAAGGACGAACTGAAACTCCACCATTCAATGCTGTGAATCTCGGTGCTTCCCTGAGTAGATCCGGAGAACCCAACAAACATGAAATCATTAGCAACGTACTCGTTGAGATCAAGAGGGGCTGAGATAATGGGCTCTTTGGGTTTCAGATTAGAGTACGATACGTATACTTTGATTACTCGAGTTGAACCGGAGTAATCGACCCACGAGTTGACCAGGTCACCACTCTTGAGATCAACGCCGATGGTCTCCAAATTACCCACCGGGTTTGAAACCATTGAGTTCAGATCCAACCCCACGTGATTCCCGTTAATGTCCTTGAATTCAACGTCCATTAGAGTATCAAACTCCACCGCCACGACGCCGTTTCGGACCCCATTCGAGTCCATGACACCCAAAAACCCACCGGCGTCGCCAATCGTCTGGTCATCCGGTGAGATCACAAAAGCCAAACCGCCGCCGATGGAGGAAGGATTCAAATTTATGACGGAGAATGAGAAGAATGTAGAGAAGCTCGCCGGATTCTGGGTCCCCGGCTGCCGGAACCTAATGGGTTTGGAGTAAAGAATCTTTCCGGCACCGGAGTTCGGAACGGCCAGATCACGCGTAAGCCGCACACTCCCATTGTTCCAGTGTGCGTCGCCGAGTAGCTTCAAGCTCGTCAATGTCAGCGTTCCGAAATCAAATTCAGTGGCAGAGAAAACTGTACCAGTAAAAATAAAAAACACAAAAACATTCACCAAAATTCTTGAGGAAAACCCGCCGGAAAATGACATCATTGCTATACAGAACAACCCATTAGAGAAAAATAAAATCTTTTTTTCATCAAAAGCAGAAGATCTGCAAAGCAGATACAGAAAAAGAGAAGAAAGGGGAGAGAGAAAGAAAGTGTTAGAGAAGAAATCTAGGGACTTAAAAATATGGAGCAATACAAGGAAACAAACAAACGAACGAATAGTGATGAACAGAACGTGAACTGCGAAGGGAATCCAAAGCGAGAGAGAGCGAAAAAAAAAATAAAAAAAAATGTGGCTGACACGTGTTCATTCCAACGGTAATAATTTTTCGGTCTCGTAAAGATTTCTTTTCATGGGAAATTTTGCCACTGCCATGAATTCTTGTGTTCCGACAATAACGTGTGCAGTTTGTCCTTTTAGTCTTAGAGAAGATAATAATAAGGTTAGGGAATATGCTTACATTGAACGATGGCTAACTGATGAAACCCTAAATTTAAGACATCGATGTAATAAAATTATTTTCATTTTTGTGTCAAGAGTCAAGACATTCTCAAAAGGGAAACTTCTCGAAGTTCTATATATCATAATTTTGCATTTTTTAAGGAATATGGTAATTACTAATTATGCATTTCGTAAATTTGAAGGGAAAAAAAAAAGAAAGAAATAAAGTAAAGAGAAGAGAAGAAGATATTAATAAGCAAGTTGGTACGCAGGTCCATGACTTATTTTAAAAAGTTAAAAAAAGTCGATTTACGAAGAAATATTTGCACGTCATTGAAACAATTAACTTTTAATTACATTTTAAATTTAACACGTACCGAATCGTCTTTTAAATTTGTTGACCAAACCAACTAGCAAATCAGTATTAGCTTATTTTTAACTCATTTTAACCATACATTCTTTAATAAAATAATATTTTTCATCATATTAACAATTTTTCTTTCATTTTCAACCACATATCCTCGACACATCAAACAAAAAAATACATTCTTGAACTCAAAATATGCACCGAACAGGAGCTTAATAAACTTTAAAAGTACGCCACAATTGAAAAGGATATACCAAACAACTTACATTTATTATTTATTTCGGTTGACCGATCCGTCATCGAGAATTCCGGGCATGGTTAAGTTATTACGACATGTTATTCGACTTGATTTTTTTAGTTGAATATTTTAACATTAAAATCACTTTGAATCAAAGCCATCCACTTTATTTTGAGACGTAAATTCTGTCAATCACTCTTTGGGATAATAGTTTCTCTACTGTATAAACACTAAAAATTGATTGAGACTTGAACTTAAAAAACTAAAGCATCAAACAAAATTAATAAATACCATTAAATGGACTACACGTCCCATTCTTAAAACACAATTTGCAGAAAGGCCCTCAGTCATTTGAAACTTAAGGGAATGGGTCACCTGAACCTTTTCGACTAAAGTCAACAATGTGATACAGTGTGACAGCTCAGAAGCTACTAGCTAGAAACCTATAATAATTGATAATTTTTGTATTTAAACAAAAAAAAAAAAAAAGGTTAAACCCCAACCTTGAGGGTCATGCCCGCCCCGTCCTTACCCTAGAGCATTGCGGAGGAAATATATCGCGGGATGTGTCTCAACAAGTTAGGGTACAAAAACTGTCTGATATTCACAAATAGTCCAATTTCAAATCTTGTTTAGAAAAAATTGATAAATAAGTAAGGGAAAATGCATCATTTGTATTTTTATTTTTAATAATACCCACCAACACAAAGAGGGGGTTATTTATGTCCCACATTCCAAAATTAGCTTGCCCCTCAATCTTGCCACTAGCTTTAGGTCCATCCTCAATCTCGTAATCACTTTCCACAAAGCCTTTGGTATCATTTTCCATTCTATCGTTCAGGATTTCCTCACCCATCTCCACGTTCTTTTCACGCTGATCCGATTGAGAAGTATCAACTCCAGCTTCGTACGCGAGTATTTCCTCAAATTGCGACCATGTCCCCTCTACACTTTGAAGCACATAGTCACCAATGTTCACCTCACCCAAACCACCTTCATCTACATCAAACACCGGGATGTAGCAACTTTCAGCGGTACTTTCACCCCCTTCATTACGGGTACTATTCTCTGGAACCTCAAACACTATTTCTTGGTATAGTTCTTTTGCTGTCTGACTAGACACAACTACATAAATTTCAAGCAACCTATGTCATTTAAGGTCCTTCAACATCACCCTTACATCAGATTCACTACGCAACTTCTTCAAAGCAATACACAAAATACCTTTCTACATCTTGGAATAAAATTCTAAAGGCCCAGAGTCACCACAAATGTACTCAAGAGCCTGGAGCCATTCCCTATTGAACTATTCAACCCTCACAAAGTCCACAAACATCACCGTACCATGTTCACACTTGACATTATTCGGCTTATCGAAGAAGACACCACCAATTTATATAGTCATTGTGAAGTAGTTCGTGTATCCGGTTGGATGATAATGTGAATAAGGGTTAGTACAAGAATCAATTCAAGACTCACAACAAACAACATGCACACACTTTTTACGACGAAATTCCAACAAAACACGTAAACAATCTGAACCAAAACCCTTTATTTCTTAAACCGCAAAAATATAGCAACTTACCATACACAGGAACTTCTTCAAACTCTCTAAGTTTTGGAGCCTCCCTTCTTGATATTCACAATCAAACTGTAAACATACCAAAAAAAAAAAAAAAACTAATTTTAATATCGTATTCCACGATTTCACAAATTTCACTCACACATTTTTTTAAAAATAAAAACCCGCTTCTACAACTTATGTCGCATTTTCGCTGAAAAATGGCAATTGTCGAAACTTCAGAACACCTCAAGGAAACCTCTACAATTGTGGGTGAACAAGGAACTGATCGTACAATGTGGGTTAGCAACCGGAATCCTCTCAACCTTCTTGTCTCTTTGTCTTGCACAAAACCCCAATCTTTGTGTTGGGTGGGTGTTATTAAAAATAAAACTATAAATTGATGCGTTTGCCCTTACTTATTTATCTATTGTCTCTCTTTTTCCTTGGGATTTAGTGGCACACTAGACGGATGCTGATGACATGGGTGTTTTTCGTACCAAAACATTTGAAATATGAGGGTTTTCAGCGGGTATTATGCTATTAATCCATCTAAAATATTTAAAGGATCTCGCTAAAAGTTCATTGATATTTATATAATGGATTACATAATGTCACATGACACTCCATCATTTGCTAGTTTAAAAATAGTCAACTTTTCCATCAAATTATTTTCATCTATATCGTATTATGTAATCTATTACAGGGGCGGAATTACATAGAGTCCAGTGCAGGCCAATGCCCGCACTGGACTTTGGGCATGACACAGGAAGCTC